>VZTY01028959.1:453652-468581 GCA_013400935.1 Turnix velox
TAAGAATACTAGGGAGCTTCTCAGACTTTTGTATTCTTTCTTTTTATTCAAGTAAGTGATCCAAATAGCTCAAAATGCATTCATGAGGAGGATGCTGCAGTTTAAGGGCACCTAAATGGAAAATTAACTTCTCAGTTTGGTATGATTCATGTGACTGCGTAGGTAATATTCCAGCATAGCCAGGCTCTTTTCAGTAAGCTGACATCAAAGCACTTGGGCTGTTGCAAATGACTAAGGAAAGGTTTCCAACAGGGGACTTAAAACCGCAAGAGAGAAAACATAACTGTTTGTTATCTACTTAATTTTCTGTGTATGGGCTCAAATTACTTGAGGGCAGTGTTTTCAGGCATTGTTGGTAGCTCCATCCTGTGGATTGTGCAGGTCTTTGAGGGGGACAAATGATACTATTGATGTGTCTGTTGCCAACTCCTGCATGGTGCTGTGCAGCACTGCTTGTCTGTCACTTGGGAGACTCTAAAACCCTGTGGTGGGTTTGCAGGGTGTAGCTGAGCCAGAATGGATTCTGTCCTTGTGATCTGTGGAAACCTCTGGGATGCCACCTGAATATGGTTGTGTCCTGTCAGCTTTAGTTTTCTGTGCACCAGAGGCTTCAGTAATACTGAACTTTAAAAAAAAAAAAAACCATTTTTATTACTTCTATAAAATAATTTGTAATACTTATGGAAGTCCTGCTGTGTTTCTGGTAGAATTTCATGGGGATATTTGGATGTTTGATTACTTCTGAAGGATTTAATAGTCAGTGACGTAGCTTATTTTGTTTTCTTAATATGACCATCATTGCAGATGTAACTGTTGCATCCATGTATTCTTCCTAAGCTTCAGGCTTCCTGTAAGGTGCAGGTAGCATGTGGGGAAGATATATCAAAAAGTTGCTGTTCCGGAGGATGTCTTCTATAGGTCTGTATTTTGTAAGATCTTATTAGATGTCATCTGTCAGGAGCTATTTTGAAGCTGCCATATTATGGCATGAATGTAGTTCTGAAGTGCACATGAAAGATGCAGAGACTTATGCAAATCCCAGCAGTCTGTTCCAGTACCTTTTGAAGAACTTTGTGAAGGTTTGGGATCATACCTCCAGAAACTTATGTCTTCATAGTTCTAGACAGAGATACCCCTTTGATTTATATGATATGTGGCTTACAATTATCTTTTGAAGTATAGGCAATACTTAAGCCACCATGTAAATGGATTATTTCTCTCCAGCCCTAGTACAAAGGGGAGTAAGTTTACAGGGAAACCTGAAGCAGTAAGCAGTGTGCTATAAACAAGCAAGTCACTGCTTCTAATGCTTATCAGTGAATGTAAAACAATAACAAAGAATAATGAAATATTTATAAGCTTCTAGAAGTAATTACAATGATCAGATGCAGAGTTTTATTTGTAAGCAATAGGAAAAATAAATGAAACATTTATTTTCTGTACTTATTGATTAATTTCTAGGCTTATTAAAAAAATAACTTGTCCTTGTAGCAGTAAGATGTGCTAAATTATCTCATTAATGTGAATTTACAATTCTGTTTTTCTCCTGTTAAGTAACTTTGCAAGTGGATAAGTTGCCTGATGTTCCTTTTTATCAGAGCATGAATGAGATGTGAGCTTTTACTGCTGATTATATTGCCTTTCATTGGCAGGACTGGCATTTTATGTTCTCTTGCAACGTAAGTAGACTTGCAGAGCCTGTGTTCTCACTGCGAAGAAGACATACATTAGAGAGCTTTAAATCACAAGATTAGTCTTACATTGGCTTGCAAACTAAGGTGAGCTAAAGAGATGCAACAAGTGTTCTATTAAATCAAACATCATAGTGCTCTGATATAAATGTCAGTCTGAGGTAATTTCTATAACTTTACACTGAAGTCTATGGATGTACCAATCTTTGTTGTGATGCTTGTGAACTGGCTGGGCTGAATTGCAAAGTCACTTGGGAATGGTCTCTCTGCTTACACTGAACTTGCCCACTGTCAGTGGGAGCACAAATATAATCTCTTGTCCAATCTGTCCTTGAGACTCGCTGGAAGAGTAGAGCAAAGGGATCACTGCCAAACCTAAACTGATTAGGTACAATGCCAATAATGCATAGGTGCCATTCTGGAGATAAAGGTCACTGTTTCTCACAGCTGCTGCTTCCCGTTTGGTTCCAGGTAAGCACTGAGTTTGTGTTTTCTTCAGTGTTAGAGAGGGTATCTGTGAGAAGGTAAACAAGGGAGAGAGAAAGATCAGGAGAAATTTTGGGGTGTGTTTTTGGTAACCTAGGAAATGCTTGAGTGTTACAATACAGTGCCCTAGTATGTTCAACATGCTACCGTGTTATACTTAATGTACCATATAATCAAAGAGCTATTGACTTGAGTTGGGCTGACTGCTGAGTAATGGGGTTACATAAAATACCTGTGCAAGTCTGGCTGTTCCATTTTGTTGATACTGCATTTTTCAGCAGTGATTCCAAGCATATGTCTTGAAAGCAGAAGTAATCAAGCAGGTTACTCCTGTCGATAGATGAGTGGACAGGTTTAAAAAGAGAACTTCTTTGGCTTAAAGCACTTTGTTACTCAGTTTGGTACACCTTTGTAGTTTGCAACCTCTTAAGTCTTAAAGAATTGTGCTAATTGCTGTGTTTAGATCATAGTCAGTTTTGTGAAGGGCTCCGTGAGGTATCAACATGGGATGTGAAATCTAAAAAATGCTCATTGGATTTAAAGCAAGTTTCACAAAGGAAAGGAGTAAATGTGAGCAAGATGGCAGGTATTCAGCTAATAACTATCTAGTCAAGTGAAACAGTAAATCAGGCTGACCTCAAGGGATGTGGTCATACAGCATAATGAAAAATGTAGCACTGATTCCTCTCCTTGGCTGATTACTTCATCTACTTCTGGAATTTATAGTGATCTGAAAGGTTTGGACTCTGTCCCCAAAGTGAGCTCTGCACACAGCCTGCTATCCCAACTATAAAGCTTTTAGTGTCTGGTCCTCTCCTGAGGAGCTGCCTGAGATTGGGGATCCTTTTAATGTAATGCGATGTAGAAACATAAAATTTGATGACTAGCTGTTCTTGTCATCCAGTATGTGCATGCTGAGGAACAGGAAGCAAAGGCCTGACCAGCCTTGTCTCTCTTAATACCAACAGAGAATTTATTTGTTGTCTTGCCACTCCTCCTTAGCATGAAAATTTTTACATTTCAAAGGTGTTTGTAGTTAGGTAGAAACAAAATCTCAGTATCTGTCCCTAAATTTTAATTTTTTAAAAACCAGATGCTGTGCTTCAAAAGCAAGAACTTGGCTATTTTACATTTGGAATTTGAAGAAGCAGTTGATGCTTGTGAATCAGACAGCCTGGAGACACAAGTGTGCAGGGAGCCAGCTGCCTGGCAAGCACACTGGCAGGAATGTGGGGGGACTGGCCACTTAAGCAGCCTGTGTGACTGACTGGTTCCACTTCAAACAGAAATAAAACACTGGTAGAACAGGCAGATTCTTGCAAAGAGCTTAGATTCTCTGAAATCTAAACTTTTGGATGGACAACTTTTCCAACTAAAATGGATGCAGTTTACTGTAAAAGCAAGTTATCTGACTGAAACACATGAGAGTTAACATTCTATTTTCAGATTGTCTGCCTTTTAGGTGAGGCTTGGCAATGCCTAGAAGTATACTAAGCAGAAACAGAAAAGAGGATTTAAGGGACAAGTGTGATGAAAGAAGCAGGTATGAATACTAGAAAGAGGAAAGCTTTTTTTTGCAGTCTGACAACTCTTGCTGCTTAGAGCTGCACCTTTCAGTACAGGAGCAATGATTTAAACAAATGTAAAGCTCTTTGAATCTCCAGGCACAGGGAAACATTGGAGAGAAGGGCTTGGGGAAAGTGCTGGATCACCTTGTTAATAAGTGGGGAAAGAGTGAAAGATTATTGTAAGCTAAGAGCTCTTCTCAGGGAGTGTGACTCTTGCACAGAATCTCAGTTGTAGTTTGCTACTTCTGTTGCTGTTGTAGATACTGACCAGTTGTTTAAAGATTTTCTTTTCTCCTGAGCAGGAACTTGTAGATCTGAGAAGTGGGGCATGAGTTGCAATAGTCTGTGCTCAGAGTGATACTTTCTGCAGGACCTTCCTGGCTGTGCTGTTGCTGTGACAATATCTTGTTTATTGAAGAGGGTCAAAATTGTCAGCCAAGCAGGTCACTGCTGAGATGGCTAAGCACAAGTGGATGTGAGAAGGCCAAGCGGTGGAACTAGACCACTGTGGATGAAAAGGCATGCATTTGGCTAGCTCTGCTTAAAGAGCATAGCAGTTTTTCTTGCTGATGAGCCTACTTGGCTTGTGTTCATCCATCTCTGGAAGTATTTGCAGCTGCAAGTTAAACAGAAGTGAGTGGTCACTCTTTATGACAAGAAGTTGTATTGGTAGGCATTGTATGTCCCCAGCTCTGGGTGTGCAGCCTTACTCATCTCAAATTATCAGAATTGTTCCATTAGACTAGGTCTAAACTGTCTTGAATGACTGATACCTTTTTAAGATTCCTTCCCACTGTGTTCATTCTTGGTAAATTAACTTAATGTTACTTGCCCAAACCAAACCTAAGTCTACTCCATAATGTCAGTGAAATCAAGGGCATGGATTCACTTCCTCTAACTGTCAGATTCTTGGAAGACCTGGCTATTGAACACTGCACATACTGAACAGTTTGCTTTGATGCATTAATCTACAAGTGACTGGTCACTGCTTCTGAAGCTGAGACCTTAAGCTCGTGATTGGAATATATGTAGGCATTTGAAGAGGGCTTCTTAGGGATTTACTTCATTCCACTAGGTGTAAGGAACTTCACTTAAATCTACAAGCACTTTTGCAGGAGAAAACGGGACTCATAGTATCATAGAATAGTTTTGGGTTGGAAGGGACCTTAAAGATCATCTAGTCCCAACCCCCCTGCCATAGAAAGGGACACCTCCCACTAGATTAGGCTGCTCAGTGCCTTGTCCAGCCTGGCCTTGAACAGCTCCAGAGAGGGGGCATCCACAACCTCTCTGGGCAATCTGTTCCAGGGTCTCACCACCCTCATTGTAAAGAACTTCTTTCTTATTTCTAGCCTGAATCTATCCTCTTCCAATTTACATCCGTTATTTCTAGTCCTTCCATCACATATCCTATTAAAAAGTCTTACCCCTGCATTTCTGTAGGCCCCCTTCAGGTATATCAATAACTATACTCCTCCCCAACCTGCCCAAATGACTTTACTTCGTAAGTCCCACTTACTTGCTGCCCACAATTTTATAGGGAAGATGGTGGCAGTTAATGACGGGTAACATTACCTTTCTCTTTAAAATAAAAAAGCCTACCTTCTTTATTGTAAGAGCAAGGTAGAGCAATGTCTTTTGATGCATATGTAGAAACCGTAGGTTACTGCATTTGTGGGCTGGATTTTTTAAGCCCACGTATTATATGTATCCTTTGTGTTGATGCTTCTCATAAATTGGCTAAGAGATCTGAGGACTGTCATGTCATCCTTATCTCATTTGAACCTCATTCCTCTGCTCATAGGACCAGAAGACACAGTGCAAAATTGGTATGACAATGTGGCATATGGATTTGGAAGATACAGAAGTAATTTACAAAGACAGAATAGAACCACAGAATAGCTTGGGATGGGAGGGACCTTAAAGATCATCTTATTCCAACCCCTCTGCTATATGCAGGGACACCTTCTACTAGAACATGTTCGCAGTGTCTTGTCCAAGCCTTTGAAAAAAACCAAGCTATAAAGAAATAGTTTTGAAAGAAGCTTTTTGGGATTAAACCGATCTTTACCTTTTAATGAGTAATTGTTCTTGACATCAATAATAGTATATAACCTAAACCCACAATGTTCCTGAGGGACAGAGGCAAAATTTGATCTGAAGAAGATGCAGCAAGTATTTTCGTGCTTTAAGGACAAGGAATTACTCTGTATCAGGTAGAAGGGAAGTACAAGGGTTTTGGCAAGGTAAGCAGCAGTGTTGTGCATACAATCAATATAGGAAAGGTTATTACTTTTTATTAGGTGCGGGGAGTGGGATGCGAGAAGCAGCTTGAGAGCACCACGGGCTGATCGCAGTTTTCCCAGCGAGCAGGAGAGGGCGGTAGAGAAGCAAAAGTGCTCTGTGCCGCTCCTGCAAAGGCTTCCAAACACCGCTAAAATTTTTTAAGAGGAGCCGAGATCACATCGGAGCTCTCAGAAGCCAAATCCCCTCCAAAACGACAGCTTCATCAGTCTTTATAGAAAAAGTCCACAACACTTAAAAAAAAAGAGATGTCTAATTCCTGTGGCAGCGCAGAAGAGGCGGGGAAGCAGCGAAGCAGAGACGGCAAGACAAGGGAGGAGATGGATGATTCTCAACCTGAGGGGAAGAGGTTGAAGCTGGGGACCGAAGGAGGAAACGTTGTGAAGGACAGAGAAGCAGTAGCAGAAGAAATGCTGCCTTGTTCAGGCAGAGAAGATCCCGTGCCCGAAGGAGGTGGTGCAGGCAAAAGTGTAAGTGAGAATCTTCAGTGGCTCTGAGCTGGGAAAGGGGGAAGGGCTGTGAGGTTACTTCAGAAATTATTTGTCATCCTGAAGTTGGTAATTGGGCATCAAGTAGTGTAGGACAAATGTGATCAAGTGTCCCATCTCACTGAGGGTGCTATGCTTCAGTTTCTTGTCTGCATTGTAGTGCAAGAGCAGGTATTATCACCTGGCTTTCCCTGTTAGGCTGTAAAATATGTCAAGTGATTTTTTTTTTTTAATTACAGAGGGAAGGGAGAAAGGATATAACTGTTAAGGCTTTTTTTTTCTGCTCCCTGTATCTATTAAATAGCAGTACATTGAATTGCACATGTTGGGTTGCTCTATCTGCTCTGACTTCCTACTGCATTTATGTTGTAGAATACTATTTTATAGCTAGGGGTGAGGGCAGAGCCTCTGGGAAGGGAAAACTGAAAACTTGGTGGATAGAGGTCTTGTCTGGTGAGAGAGCAGGTCTCACCTGGTGAGAATGCTGAAAATAGAGCTGCTGAACGGTTGTCTATGTAAAGGTCACTGTTTCCACATCTTTGTGAGGTAAACTTTGTCATTGTTTTCTCACTGGTTATATGGCTCATCAGCTATGCCTGCCTGGCAGTTTGAGAAACAGCAGAAAGCTGGGAGGAGAAGAAAGAAACGTATGGATTCCCAGCCAATTGAAGCTTTTCTCATGGTGCAGTCTGGGCCAGGTCTTTTCCTGGATGAGTACTACCTGCTTCCCCAGTCGATAGGGGTAGGGGAACAATATATTGGGAGCAGATGTTTCCTGTTAAATGTCTTACAATGGGAGTCTAGAGTTAGCTTATCAGTGCTGGGAATCTTACTGTTCAGATTTTATCTAGAAGCTTTCTGAAATGTTTGTTCTCTTTTGGGGTTGATTTCCTGAATTAAGATATTCCTCTTCAAATGACAAAGCAAGTAGAGGTTCCACATCTTGGTAGTAATTATGTGTTTAAATAATCTGAAAGATAGCTTACTCAGTTCATTCTGGCAGATGATTGATTTTAAATGCAACAACTTTCCTGGCCATAAAAATTATTTAAAATTGTGAAGAGTGTATGTTTATGTGAGAAAGTCTCTTATCAGCCCATGTAACTATACATAGTTGTATTTTGGTGCAAGTCTACGTTGGGTTTCCAATGCTGATGAAGGCATGCTTTTTCTAAGTTTGGGATACCAAAGTAGCATTCTTACTATAATATAAGTTTTGGGGGTGGGTTCACTCCCCTCTCCTGAAATATGCAAGCAAATTGGGTTGTCAAATTGTAACTTTTCCTGAAAGTAAAGGCTTTAAGTCAATTTATCTTCACAACAATTATCTGTAACCAAGTAACACTGCAGGGTGGAGTAGAAGTCTCATTGATAGTATGGCTTATTCTAATTGATTAAGTTTACTTTGTCTTTTGAGGGATCACTTTTAGAATGTAGAAAGGACAGTGCCCACTACCTTAGGTATGCATCATTCCAGTACAATTTGTGAGGCTTGACTTACTCCCTTAGGAATTAAACTGAGTTTGATACAAAATTCATCCAAGCTCAAAGAAGCTACTCTTTCCATTCACTTCAGTACACTCTTGCTTGGAATATTGCACTATGTTTTGTATGAATTTCCAGTGCTTTTTTCTTTTTTGTTTCACCTTTTAAAGTAATGTTTGAGTTGCAGATGTTTATTATAGATTCAAATACTGTTAATATAAAACTCTTTCTAAGAACAATAGAAACTTGCGCAATGATCACTGTCTCTCACCTTGTAGAGAGCAAGTTGCTGGAATATATAGACTGTGTGCCATTAAATATTGGGATGACTTCATTTCTGTGCTTAGAATGATCTTTATTTTAATAGGTGTAGTGGTATGGGCAATCAATGTATGCATTGGAAGAACATTTCCTAATAGTCCATTATGATTTCTATTTTAAAGAAGGACATTAAAACAAATTATAGGCTTTGACTCATTTTTGGACTACTAATAAAAAGAGCACAGTAAGTGTGCTATTTCTTTATTTATTCCATTGCTATTTGCCTAATTCAACATCCATTCTTATGTCTAGAAGAAAGAAATTCACCTAGGTCATCTGCTCTGACTCATTATTCCACTTATTAGAAAATCCTGTATTATAATAGAATGTAAATGCCATCTATATTTTATGCTTGCAAAGCTGTCTGGTACTTCTGGGCATTTACTTGGTGTTGTGTATTTATAACACTAGCTGCTACTGTGCAGGAGTTGGTTGCAGAAGGACATTTCTGCATCTGCTTTCTCTGGACAGAGCTGTTCTTTCTCAGGGAGTGAAGGGCTACTAATGACTAGTTTGCAAAGCTACCTGGAATGATTCCTTCACTTTAGTACTAGTAGCCAGTTACCTGGAGTGAAACTCTTCATTTAGAAATCTATTAAAATAATTTGCTTCTTGCCATTGCTTTGTTACTTTCATTTATAGTGAGAAAACTGCTCACAGCAGGTGTGAATCATGTTGTTTCAGGCCATGCAATTTTTTTCTCTGTAATGTTTTTCTGGCACAGCGTCAGAATGGTTCAAACAATACGGAGTGTGATCTTGGTAGCATGCTTGGAAGAGCTCATGAGTCACTCCTTTTCATCTAGAGTTTGGGTGAAATTGCTTAACCATGGTCTCTGTAGAATTCAACTAACATCTTGTAAGCCTGAAAGGAAGACTGAAACTGTTAGCTACATGATGTGCTATGGTTGTCACCCTACCCACATTTCCAGCATATGCTGGAAATCATTAATTTAGAATAAAATAGTATTCTATTTTATTGAATAGCACAAAAGAAATGAAGCATGCAAGTGGTTGTTTTTGAGGCTGATAGACATGTTCTTCCTCTGATGAGGTTATACAAATAGGATTTACCTATGAGATATGGTCATTGAGAGCATGTGCCTGTGCTTAAAAGTAACAGTCTTGTTTAATCTCTCCTCAATAACTGTTAGTACATATGGGCTGATGAAGGTAATCTGGAGTTTGATTCAAGTATTTTTGTATTTGTAATGTCTGCTTTGTTACAAAACAGTTTCTCCTGCCCCCATCCCCAAACATTTGTGCAGAATTTATAGAACAAGATTGAGTTCTTGTATTTGGTTTGACTTCTCTAGTTCATACAGCATCCAACAGCCTTTACTAGGTTTTTAGCTGTCACATCACCTGTGCGGGAATGTGCAGGAGAGAGTTTGAACTTTAGTCCCTTTGAACAACTTTCAGACTTAATGCATTTGGGAATTAAAGCTGTTTCAAGTTCTTACAAAAATGGCCCTTAAGAAGACTTGGGGGGAAAAAAGGAAAGTGCAGAAGCACAGTGAAGAAAACTCACAACTTTTCACTGTTAACATCAAACGTAATATCTGTTGCAGTTTTGACTGTCATGTGTAAAAGAAAAATCTGAGAAAAGTACATGAAAGCTTGTTCTTTAATACCTTTGCTGGAGCAGAAGACTACTTTTGCTGATCAGCTCTGAAGAATTGCCTATGCTGAACTTGTAGCATGTGCTAAATCCAGCTGTCAATCTCAGATGCTATAGGTAGTAATATTTTAGGAACTTGAGGTTGGTTAGTTGCAATATGAGAAACCACATTAAAAATTTCACCTGACATGAAAGGTAATTTTCCCACATTCATCATTGCCTGCATGAGATTTTGTAATGAAGGTTCACTCCATTCCTGTGGTCTTTCCTTCTGTTCTCCACAATGGCACTTAAATCCTGAATGCCTGATCCGGCCAGGCTATGATTAAGGGTAAGAGAGGCCTTCCCTCTTTTCTTGGCTCCTAACATCTGACTGCTACTTCATGTTAAACTTGTTCTGGGGCCTTTTGATAGAAGCACTTTGCTTCAGCTCTTTGCTTGTATCTGGGTTTCCCAAACTGTGGAAGAACACACTTTGGAAAGCTAAAAAACACACCTGGAAGAGCTGTAATTTCAAAGGTTATTTCTCAGGAGAAAATGTGGCATTTCCTAAGAACTGAGGTATGAGCTTGGAACTTAAAAGGCCCAGTGTCAACCTCCAAGATACAGTTCCCTCATGCAAGGGATGGGCCTAGATTCATGGTATCAAATTAAAATCTCTATAAAGACCAGATGATGATTCAGGAACTGAATGCTGCAATGGCATTTACTCCAGTCCCTTGAGTATGTGCTTTTAGCAGCGTGAACTGCTGTCATCCAACTATTTGAGGTAAATAGCAAAGATATAAGATGACATTGAATATAAGATTATGCTAATCTCATCATATGAAATGCACATTTACCTTTTATGTTCAGCTCGGGCTATATGAAAAGAAGATATTTTTTCTTTTAGCTAAATAACTCCAGGCTTTTTCATGAAATATATGCACCAGCATAAAGTCAAGTCGAAGAAGTGGGTCTGAAGCCTGACAGTTTGACACTTCTCCAGTACCGTGCAACTTTAGATGGTGCTAATGCCATTTCTCATATACATTTTTTTTTTTTGCTACAGAAAATTTATTTGCTCCTTAGAGAAATTTTATTAAAAGAACCTGCTTATAGATACATGGCTTTGTGCTCACTTTTATGAATATTACTTTCAAGGGGAATCATATCTGGTGATGGACCTGTATAGGACAGAGATCAATTTAAAATTTTTTTCTGCTTTTAGAATCTTAACAGATTGAAGCACTCTACTGTCAAAGGTTTTTTTTTCTCTGTTTACCAAGCTGCTATCAAAACTGTTGATCTGTTTGCCATCAGAAGTTAAGCAAGGGAATGGACTTCCTTGAGGAGGACACTGTTGACTTGAAACATTGTGAATAGCATGACATACAGAATGTGTTTTGTAGAGCAGTCTGTCTGCCATTGCACTCACCTGTTCTGAGATTTTGTTCTGTAATCTCGAGTGTAAGTATTTAGTCTATTGACTTGTTAATCACACTGTGATATATTCTAGAACTAATTTGGAATGCCAGGGGGGTTGGAACTTGATGATCTTTAAGGTCCCTTCCAACCCAAACTATTCTATGATTCTATGAACAGATTCTGTAGTGTGAGATGGAAGAATAATTGTTTCCAGCAATTGAGAGGAAGGAAATAAGCTTTAGAAATGACTGGTGATATTGGTATAAACTGGAACTGATTCCATAGGAATACTTACAAAAAGGTGGTAAGGAACTTTCTTGACGAAAGAAGTGGATAAAATTGGTTTGGACTTGATTCCAAGTTCAAGAACAAGTTCCTGGAAAACATTCTCATCCTCCTGTTAACCTTCTGCTGGTTAATGCCTGTGTTGATACACAGTGTCACAATGTCTTAAATGGGAATAACTGCTATAAAGAATTGAAATAGACTAAAATGCGTCAGAAACAGACCCTCATGGGTGACCTCTTTTGAACATTTGTACTGTAATTATTAGGACAGATCACTAGATGGCAGGGGGTAAGTGTACAAAGCTAAAGCCTTCAATGGACTGCCTGATTGTTTTGATGTGGGGGGAACTTTGTATTAGTGGGTGGCAGCCTATAGTTAGCACGCAGTTGCAACCAAGAGTAGGATAAGCCCTTTGTATTTAGCCATTTGGAGCTTAATTTCACTGATAAGGAAAATTCATGGAGCATTCCTGTCTGAGTTTAAATCAATTAATTAATACTATAATTTTTGTAGAGTAACTGGAATACTGCTTTTGATTGAATATACAAATAAAGCTCATAATCTTCTGAAGTGCAAGAGAGCCCGGTGTACAGAGCTGAGTCAATGGAGGTACAAAATTGAGGTATTTATATATTGCTTTCTATTGTTGCTGCCTTTCTCATTTTATAATTCAGTATAGGTCAGTAGGCACTGGATAAAATCCTAGTCATTATGAAAAAAAATTGTTTCAAGTCTTTATGACTAGGAAGTAATAAAATTATTTACTTTGAGTGATTTGACTTTTTGATGCTCTGTCTCAGTTATTGGGCCGAATTGGAACAATGGGGGATACACCACAGAGCATGCAAAAAGTTGAAAGTTGAAGCAAGCTGGTGTGTCACCAGCTTTCCCTTTCTTGTGGAGGGCTCTATGTTCAGACTCATTTGTGAGTGCAGTATTGAGTTGCCTCTTGGCTCAAATTGATACTAGACTCCAGTCTCTGCTGTAATTCCTATAGAATGAATGCACTCAGTGTCTTCTAATGCTTTGTTCATAGTGCAGTTCTTTAACAGCCCAAGGATTTCTATGTTTTATGTATTATACTTCTTCAGGAGTTGTGAAGCATGGGGATTACTAATCTTCTGTTTGGTGTAGGAAACTACAATAGCTGAGTAACTTAACCTAATGTCACTGGCTGTAAGTAGTAGATGAGGTAATTATCAATCAGTTGTTCTCAAGTCAAAGATACACACAAGATTGACTAAACTTGAAGTGGCAGGAGAGGCCATGTTGATTGCTGCAGTCAGTTGGTGAGAATACTTTCATTCTTGTCCTACCAGCAAAACATGTTTGGAATAAAAAAGATTTCCTAAGCACAATAACTCTTATAAATCTATCTTTCATTTACCTGCTATTTTCTTTCTGCATGCTAACAATGTAATGCATTCCAGCCATATTACAGGAGTGGTTATGCAGAGTTGTGTCTGAAAAGAATGCTGCAGAATGCTAATTCTTCAGTTTCTCAGGTACTTACAAGGAAATGTTAAATGCTGATGGTCATTGTGCATCAGATGTGTGTTATGGATGGTTTAGGATCCCCAGGAAATAACACTGATCCTTTGTTTCATAGAAGAATTATTCTTTAATTGGTTGCTAACTGGACAGACAAGTCAAAAGGTGAAGACATAAAGTAGCACCTATCTGTCCCAAGACTGTCGAGCAAGTCATTATCTGCAGTGTTCAAGCTGTTCAGGCTGCACACCTTGGCTATTAAAACCAGTGATCTTCAACCTGTGACTAAGAAAAAGAACCTCAAACCTTTGGTTACTCTTCATTATTAGAAGTTAAGGCTGCTAGAGGAAAAAAGTTTGAGTATCTGGGGTGTATACCTTGCTCAGTGTTGTTGCCTGAAGGCTAGCAAGATCTTTGCAGGATTCTAATGGCCTTCAATAATTAAACAGGGGTACCACAGAATTGGCCATCACTGGCATAAACTTGAAGGGCTGTTTTCCTAAGGTTATACTGACCCCCAGTAGTTGAGCAAAGACAGTACAGTATCAATCACTTATGGTATATGCTTAAAGAGCCCTATATTTACTCAGCTCCTGTAATTATTTTGATTACCCTTGATAGTAAGGGATGATGAAAGATTAAATTTTTGCTGCGCTTCTATTACAGTTAATGTCAATGAATGATGTGGTAAATTCATGTTTTAGAGAAGTGGTGTTACCTGTTTGTTCTTCTTCTGATTAGAGATTTTAGCATGACAATTTTCAAAGCTTCTTTAAGATAAGAGTTTGAATTTCTGGGCTAAGTGTTTGTGTTCAGTTTCTGTGTTGGTTGATCTTATTTTTGGATCAGTGTATTTAGGTTTGGTATTAAATGTTAAAAGTTGAATTAATTAGGTTAGTTTTTTTAGATTTTTCTGGACTACGTGTTGGTTTTGGATTTTATTGGGCTGGATTTTTAGTCTTGGTTTTTTGGTTGCATGTTGGTTTGTAGCTTGGTTTGAATTTTGGCCTGGATCTTTGGTTGAGTTGGAGTTTTGGGTTGTGGTTTTTTTGGGTGGGATTTTGAGATGGATTTTTTTAATTGCGTTTTCTAAGTTGGATTTTGATTTCTCTTGGGACAGGTTTTGGTTGTTAAGGTTGGGTCCCAGCAGATCATGATGTGCCAGATCCCATTTGTGACACAAGGATATGGCCGCTGCTCATTGGCTGCTGAGGGTGGCTTGGCAACCACTGAGGTTCCATCCTGCATATGGGGTAGGACATCTTGAAACAGATAGAGGTACACTAAGGCTGTGCATGCTGATTCTGAAGCCTTGAATTTTGCATGTTTCAGAATGGATTTTTTGGAGCTATACCTCTTTGGAATTTGGATCAAATTTTGATTAAATTTTGGGATTGAATTTTGGATTGCTTGGATTGGATTTTGACAGTGTTCAACAGTTTCTGGTAAGATAACATTTTTGTGCTCGATTAAGACAAAGTTGTGCTGTAGATGAGTAGAGAGTATTTCTGCATGAAGAACAGCTGCACCTATACATTGACCAACTTTTCACTAGCTCAGAACTGGAACAAGGTGGTAGAAATGGGCCCTAAATGTGGTGCACTGGGGAAGGGTAGAAGGCAGTGGGACAGCTGCATAGACTTGTCTTTCATTTAGATCTCAGTATCATGTAAGTGCACAATCCAGTTCCACATATACTATACAGGCTGTGGCATGTGTGCTCTCAAAAGTGTTTGTAATTGATACAATGTATATGAACTTATGTCCTAGTACTCATGTT
>VZTY01028959.1:468656-539147 GCA_013400935.1 Turnix velox
AAGGCTGTGCATGCTGATTCTGAAGCCTTGAATTTTGCATGTTTCAGAATGGATTTTTTGGAGCTATACCTCTTTGGAATTTGGATCAAATTTTGATTAAATTTTGGGATTGAATTTTGGATTGCTTGGATTGGATTTTGACAGTGTTCAACAGTTTCTGGTAAGATAACATTTTTGTGCTCGATTAAGTCAAAGTTGTGCTGTAGATGAGTAGAGAGTATTTCTGCATGAAGAACAGCTGCACCTATACATTGACCAACTTTTCACTAGCTCAGAACTGGAACAAGGTGGTAGAAATGGGCCCTAAATGTGGTGCACTGGGGAAGGGTAGAAGGCAGTGGGACAGCTGCATAGACTTGTCTTTCATTTAGATCTCAGTATCATGTAAGTGCACAATCCAGTTCCACATATACTATACAGGCTGTGGCATGTGTGCTCTCAAAAGTGTTTGTAATTGATACAATGTATATGAACTTATGTCCTAGTACTCATGTTTGTTTTACTTGTTGAGATGCGCAATGTATTTCATGTAAAAACTTCAGTGAACGTTATTTTCTAAAAACTGAAGGTCAATCACAAAACCCATTTTAATGTAAAATTCAGAACTACCACCAGTCTGAAATTGTTAGGAAGAAGCACTCTGAGGTGCTGAGAGTTACTTCACCATCACGTTTCAGAGATGCTGAGTTTTTCCTGTAACTAATACATATATTTCAACTAAAAATCCTAGTCTTTTCCTTGTCTTCAGAGGGCATGATTATTGACTTATGTTTAGAAGCAGTCTGTGGATTAAGAGTCTATATAAAATGTAAAAAAAAAAACCTATCCAAGCAATTAATGAATTTTTACTCAATTTGAAGTAAATAAGGATGTACTGTGTTATATTTTTGAAGAAGACTGGTTCTTGGAAAAGAAGCAGGGCAAATCTTCTTTAGCAGTTTACAAACATTTCAAACTCAATAGTTTTTGGTTACTTAACAGTATTACCTTCTATTGTCTTTGTGTATGTACATGTTATATAAAGGCAGGTGCTCTTGGCCACTAATAGACCTCTCTTAGGGATCTGTAGCACCTTCAAGGCTTGAACTGACAGTTAGATCCTGGCTTCTGTTTAGTTTTTAGAGAGTAGTGGTAGTTTGGCAATGAGTCCCTGTAACTTCTTGAGTTTCTCCTGTGTCATAATAATAACCTCTCAGTGTGTGTGCAACATACATATAAATGAAGCTGGGAAACTAGTTTTGTGGGGTGGCTATTGCTAAAAGTTGGGGAAGTGAGGTGCCTGATGATGCTGAGAGGACAATCCATGGCTTTTTGTTTTTTCTTCACTAGGGAAAATATGTAGTTCTAGATCTTTGATCAAACCACCTAGGAAAGAAAGAACAAAAATATACTTCAGTTAATGGTATTCCATACTGAATGTTCTGTTTTCTGAGCGTATGGAAGTTTTCCTTTGAATTATGCATATGCAAATGATCACATCCTATTATTTGTTTGCTTTCTCAAAGCTTGTTTAGCAATATAAGTGAGTGTTCATTTTGTGAAAGATTTTTTTTTTATACCAGCTGTGTAATTGCTGAACATGCTGCTCTTTAATCTGTTTGCTGGAGGAAGGGGCTTCAAGTGCTAATCCTCAGCCCTTCTTCTGAAGGCTTTGAAGTAGCTGCTACAGGTTGCTAAATTAACGTGGAGATTTGAACACTACCAATGCACAGAGGCTGCAGAAATGAATTAGTTATATATTATGTGTGCACGTCCTCAATACTTCTTTAGCCTTGCATCAGTTTTTGTAACTGCCAGGAGTAATTTTTCTTGTTTCAAACTCCAAGTCCAAAGAACTCTCGTTCATTAGTGCCTGACTTTACCATGCTGACTTGGAGAATCCTGCAAATGGAATGTGCAGATCTGGCCTATAAACTGAAGCTTCCAGCATTTAAAACAACTCCTTTCAGAAATTAAATTGTTGTCTGAAAAAGACGATTACTTTCAAAGTGTAAGATCTGTTTCCCATCATCTCAAAGAAATGCCCATTGTCTACAGAATTTTCAAAAGTCACTACTATCTTCTCAAAGGTGTCGAGAAGAAACTAGTGCAAGAACTGTGAAGCTTCCAAGGTACTTCACTGTTCTTGATGCCCCTTCCTCAAAATCTGTAGATGTCTAGTGTCCCAAGATATGATTTTCCTCAGGAAACCAAGAAGTGTACAGCTGTACACATCTGACTAATTTTATTTCTCCCTCTGCATGGTAATTTTCCTCCTGCATCTTTTAAGTTCAAGTTAAAATTTCCTTGGTTTTTAGCTATAGTTAGAAGTTCATTCTTGGGTTCTGTCTCTTGTAACAATTTACCAAGAACTAGTTGTATCTCGTAAAGAAAGTACTTGCATATCTCATACTACAGGATTAACTAACTTATTAATGGCAACAATAACACTTTAACATAGATGGCTCTATTAGGTTTAACCAAACCTAATTAAAGTTTAGAAAAGTATCATGAGTTTCTCTGATGAAAGACCTTATGTAAACTTGAAGTGTGTTTATTAACACTGGTAATAAAGCTCAGTATTTTCCAAACAACATCTATGATAAGCTACAGCTTGAAGGTGACTTGGGGTTACATCCAATATAATTTTGTCTGCATTCAATGCCAGGAAGCCCTCTCTAGGCCAAGCAGACTCACCTTTAGAATTAATTTGTCAGTATGACTGCAGCACAGTTTGATTTGCAAACACTAATTTCCCTTAGTTAAAGCCTCTGGGTGAGGATTGCGTTGTGTGTAGTGCTAGACATATATTCTGATTTTACTAAAACTGAAGGAAATAATGAAAACTTTATAGATAATGTCGAGATGATACTCATCTAGCAAAATTGGAACCTGAGCCAGGTTCTGGGTTTCTTTACATATTCTCTGAACTTTAAGTCCTCCAAAACTAGCTAGAGTAAAAGTGCACATGTATTAAGCCTTGAAACCTCCTAAAGAACTGACACTAACATTCCATTGAACAAATTGTGATGTTTTTCTTGTATTTAATTTTTTGTTCTTTATTGTATAGAGCATTTGCATGAAAATGGGATCTTGAAGAGTTCATCTGCTCCTGCTGTTCCTTCCTCACCTGAAGGCACAATCTCTATTCTGATTTGCAATTAGTAACTGTGTAAATAATTGCAACGTCAGAGTTTGAGTCATGCTTTTTGGATGGAGGGAGAACAGCAGGAGCTGATGAATGCTTAAAATCACCCAAATTTTATGCAGAAATCTTTGTAAAATTATGTCCACGGGGGGAGGGGGTAGATAACACTGAGAAGCCACATAGACTGAGTGGAAATGTTTTAAAACACTGCTTTAAATGTTTCCATCCCTGTCCTGCCTCTCATCAAGCCATTGTCAAATTAACCAATTGTAACTGGGCTGGAGCAGGAAGAAAAGTTAATGGAACCTACAGGGAGACATCAATAGCTGCTTTCAGACTTTTAAAATTTGATTAGAGTACTATGGCTGGAGCAGGATTTCTGTTACATGGGGGAGGAAATCATCGCCTCATGATATTAATCATGAGTTTGTTCAATTATACGAATTGTGGCTTGAGCCAGACACTGAACCCACCTCTCAAACAAGGAGCAATGCAGATCTGCACTGACAGTGTTTAAAATCTTGGTAGCCTGTTCTTTGAGTGAGACAGTGGAACAGAACTTGATTGAGGTGACTGCATATTCTGAGAAATGGAAATTTTGTCATATATTTGGCTGTGACATGGAGACCTGACCTCTTGGTTCTGGCTCTGTCGTTGTGCATGATGAAGCAGATGCTTTTTTGATAAGTTGCAATATCTGATAATTAGTAAATAAGATGAGATAAATAGAATTATTGGTTTTTTACGCATAGGGACATAATAAAGCTTCATTGTTTTCTACAGATTAAATTCTGGATGCTATTGGGAAACACAGACCAGAGGTCAACAGACACACAGTGATCTGTCTGAGCTGGTGAAAGATGTCTCACTGAACATCTGTGTATAGATAGGTCATATCCCAAAATAATGCAAGCAACTTTGAAATGCAGAGTGCTGTTGCTGTTATCATATTGCCTTCAATTAGGGGACGAATTGATGTTCCAGCCTGGCTGTCCTTTCTGAGGCTGTTTTTAGATGTTGTTATTTAGGAATCCCCTATGAGCAGGTCTTCTTTCCTGCTGCCTCCTTCCAGCATCCCTTCCTGCCCTTTTGTCTCTCTCTTTATCAGGGTATATATGACTTACAGTAGCCAGTGCAGTTCTCTAGGGACTTTGGTAGCTGCAAGAAGTTTGACTTGCTTACCTCAATCTACAAGATATACATGTGTTTGTCTCCTCCAGTGATTAGGGAGACTGAGTTTAGAGCATGTTTTTTTTGTTTATTTTATGATTTTTTTCCCCTCATAATTACTAAATAGCCCATTTACCCTTTAATTGTAAATGCTGAAAAGCTGCTGTGGGAAGAAAGTATCCAGCACTACATATTCTGAAGAATCAAGATAATACTGAAGATGTTATTCCTGTCATTTGTCATCTTGTTTGGGCTACACACTCTGGGAGGATAGAATTAGTTTCTGTAGGAATAAGGACAGTTATATCTGTGGGGACTGAACTGCCAAAAGTCATCTTAAGCATTACAAAAAGTAGCTATGGCTTAACATTAAGAAATGCAAGAAATTATAATATTAGTATGAGAAAACTGTATATGGAAAACTCTCTAAATCGCTTAAAAAATGTAGGATTTATCATAAAGTTACTCTTGGATTACCCATTCTGAGGATTAAGTTGTAAGTAAAGATTTCTTTTCAAGTCATGATATGCCTTCAATCATGATATTTTAAAAGTAACAATTTTAGATTCACTTTTACTGTTACCTTCTACGCTTTAAATACTGTGATGTTTTAGTGACAGATTTATCTGCAAGACTGCAAACAAGAATATAAGCTGCTACACAAGAATGTAAATTTAAAGTTGAGTTTTTAGTGCAGCTGAGTTTCTGAAATAATTCCATTACTTCAGCAGTATGGAGTTTCAAGAATAAACCGAAATATTAATGATAGTCTTGATTTATAAACTGGAAATTAGCAAACATTAATAGTTGCATGAAAGAAAATTCTTCTGAATCAGTGGAAGTTTTAAGGTGGATTGACAGATCCAGCTCTACTGAGAGGAGTGACTTTGTGTATCCTCATCATTAATAACCTCTTGATTTCTGGCTTACCAGTCAGGTGAGCCCACAGTTCTGGGGTCTCACCTCCTCTCTCAGAAAAATGCAGGGTCTTTAGTGGCTGGCAGTAAGTCTGTTTTGTTTCTTTTGGAATTCTTAATTTTAGGAACTTGACCATTTGAGGTAGGATGGATTAGAAAACTTCCTAGCAATTTGGCTTACTTTCTTTTTTTGAGAAGGTACTGAGAACAAATGTTAAAATATTACTGTCACTACTTTGAATGTCATACAATCAGAAGGGATAAATCGTGTGTAATTTTCATTTAAAAAAATAATTCATAGTAATAGTGCTTTCTTAAGGAAAAAATATTTACATTAATTTTAGATGAATCTGCTACATAAGTGTAGCAATTTAACTTACCAGAGGAAAAAGGAAGTCGCATCTAATCTTTGTGCCTGAAACTACAGCAGCCTGTAATGGAAGTTGCATGAACTCACTTTTCAAGGTATTCTGGTTGCTGCTTACATGGTCCAGAGGAAGATATCAACTCAACAAATATCTGACCCTGAGCAAGTACTTATGATACTGCTGTAATAATGATGGCTATGTTGTATTGCTCTGAAAAGATGGGTGATGGTAATGGTCCCTCTTAAAAATAATCGGCTCTTGCCCTCAGAACCTTTTTCTAGGCTATAAATACAGGAAATTGAGCTGTATTTTAGGTGCAATCCAGATAACACTGCCAGAATTAGTGTATCCAGAGGAAATTATGTTTGTTACAAATATATGTGAGAAGGGTGATATTTGAATACAAAAAGGGATGTGGGTTTTACTTGGATTTATCACAACGCAGGAAGTGCTTTTTAAAGAAAAGTAATCTTTCTTGCCTAGGAAAAGTGTGCTTTAAAGCTTGTTTTGCTATTTAAAGCATAATTTTTC
Source organism: Turnix velox (assembly GCA_013400935.1). Lineage (NCBI taxonomy): Eukaryota > Metazoa > Chordata > Aves > Charadriiformes > Turnicidae > Turnix > Turnix velox. The sequence goes on from VZTY01028959.1 coordinate 474,770, forward strand.
TGTTATCTTTTTGTGCTCCAGTTGTTTTAACTGTATTCTGCTGCTTCTTTCTTAAAATACTCAGGCAGTACATTGACAAGTTCTGTCAGTGTAAATTTTTTTTTTTAAACCAATTCTGGAGTGGTGATCAAAAGAGCCAGCATATGCTTCCAAGTGTCTTTAGATTAAATATGCCAAAGTGTCTGATTTCTTAATGTCAAATCTGACACTAAAGTTAGGTAGGAAATGGGTTTCTATTCTGAGCAAAAAGCTTTTTTCCTTGAAATCTACTTGAACTAAAAGTGAGGTGGTGCTGCTACTGGTGTAGCCCTGAGGCTGCGGCACGATGTAACTTGTCACACTCATTAAAACATGTTAGAGAATCCTTACTTATTCCAATGAAAGACCCCAGCACACTGGAAAATCACTGTCTGCTTCCATCCCAGTTCCCCAAGCCTTCAGATTTAAGGCTCTGGAGTTGCTAGAAATTTCAGTTGGCTGAAATAGTTGTTAATAATTGCTGTGTTTCCAGATTTTTTGGAAATATGATGGAATCTTATTTCCAGTGTTCCTCCTACATAGAAATCAGGCAGGGACAGATGTGCCTCAGAGTAGTCAGTGATTTGACTTTGCATTTACAGAGTAGAAAACCCAAAGTTTGACATGTGCTGTATTTAATTCCTTTCAGGCACTTGAATATACCTTGAAGCCAAACAGTGCTACAAGTTTATTAATGCAAGTCAGCTATTTATGCTGAATTATCTGACATTGTATAAATAATTGAGCTTGTGGCAGGCTGGATAAATGTCTGAATCTGGTTCTCTCCTGTCTTGGCCAAAAAAGAGGTCCTGAAGGCTCTTATTTAGTCTTGAAATTCCTTTCTCAGCCTCAGACTCTGTTTTTAAGCAGCTTTTTTTTTTTTTCTCTCCTGATATAACTTGCTTAATGTGGAGCACTGTCATTAGCACAGGCTCTAATATTATAACAGCTTGAGTTTATCACTTCCCAATTAGCTCAGTGAAGAGAGGTAATGTTTGCCTCTGGCACTCTTGTTTTATTAAGACATATTCAGTAATCACTGAGCTAAAGTCTCAGGAAGGAGCACACCTGCATTCTGGTCCAGAAATCAAAACACTATCATCAGACTGGGCTTGCTTAGATCAGAGTTTATGTTCCTTTTAATTTTTATAGTATTGCATGCTGCTTCTCCCAAATCCCTCTTGAATTACAGTGTCTGAAAATTATTTTTGTTCTGTGTGTGACTGGAAAAATTTGAGTAGAATGGCATCAAGGGACAGGCACAAGAAAGTAGCACTGCACAGTGCCTTACTTAGTATCACAGCCTGTTTGTCCTTGGGGTATCACTTCTGAATGTCAAGGAAACCCATGCCTCAGGAAAAACAGAAGACTTGAATGTCATTAATGACTACTGAAGAATTTAAGTTGTGCCCTTTTACTGAAGGTCAGAGCTGTTGATACAGGAATTGTTTGACATCCATGGATGGGGCCAATATGAGGGAAAAGCAGCATCTACCTGGAGGTGTGGTCTTGTAGAGCACCATGTTTTCATGAACAGCCACCAACTCCAGTTGAGGCAAATAGCCATGTTGGGAAGAGTGGATGAGAAGTGTTCTGCACGTATTGCTCAAATGAAAAGGCTTGGAAATGTGTTTTTCTGCTTTTAGTTCATCTGCAGGGAGGCTACAGGCTCTCTCTGCTCCTCATCTCTCATTACAGAAGCCAGGATTGATTTTTCTTCCTTTAATTCTATAGATCTCAACTTGCTGCTGCCCCTAAGGCTCATTTACACATGCTAGCTTTTGAGAGAGGAATCTTCCTATTTTTCCCAGGCCCTTTTCCAAAAGTATGAGCTGTGCTTGTGTAGTTCCTTGTTAAAGATGAGATACTGAAGTTCCACACTTCTAAATCTGGAATGGAGCTTCATGTGTCAAGGCTATGAACACTCTTAGGCCTCTTAGCTTTTGTTTCTGAACTTTGAGCTTTCTTTGTTGTACACTTTGGAAGAAAAAGAAATTTGGAGTCAGCACAGGATTTAGGTGACCTTATGGACAAAATTTCTGAGGTGTTCTGTGATGGAGAGGTACTGTAGTGAGACGATGCAAAAATGTCCTAGGGAAGACTGCTGCAGATTGTTTGTATCCAACAGATCCAGTTGATGGATGGTAGTCAAGGACAGTGTGACAGACCAGAGGTGGTATTATGAGTTGTGCTTTCCTTAAGGGAAGGGTGTTTTTCCTGAGGTGAACATCTCTAACCTTCAGTAACAGTTCAGTGGAAGACAGACGGTTCCTTACTTCATGTTTCCCAGGTAATTTATCAGTATGGTGTCATAGAGGACAAGATAAAAAAAAAATAATTGGGAATTGCTCAAAAAGCTGTTGACTTCATCAGTTTTTTATTTTAGAGAATGTAGGATAAAACTTTTTTGCCTTTTTAATTCCTACCACAGCCTTTGTTGTTGGATGCTATGGATGGCAGCTGAGATCAACCCTTTTCTTAGCAGAGGATTCATAACTATCAAATTTGATTTCATAATACTTGTAGCAAAAGCCCAGTTGTTACAGCTTACTTGCCATGGAGTGTGAGTTGCTGTGTTTCATCAGCTACCACCTGACACAAGTAGTTTGCATGTCATTTGGTCATCTCCAGCAATTCAATCCTCAGTAGTAGGTTCATTCAAAACCAGTATGCACTTTTCTGTATTTGAGAGGAGATAAAATAGCTGGTTTTTAAGCTAACACCAAACAATATACATTGGTTTTCACTTACTGAGTAAATGCACAAAACTATTCATAAAATTCATCCATGTTTTCAAAAGTGACTTTCGTATATGTAAGGCTTTAAATCTCAGCAGAAGGCAGCTGTTTCTGCTTTCCCAAGTCAGCTTCCTCCAGATCCTCAAATATTTTTGAATGCCTTTCTGTTGTTAACAGTAGGACAAGATTTTGATTTCTAATAAGGTAAAAATGCTTCTGTGACATTCTTATCTGATGAAAATACAAGTTAAAGTCCGGATTAAAAAAACTTAGCCCTTATATTGTAAAACCTGACTTTCTAGTCATACATAAATTATTACGTAAGGCAGTCTCAGAGCCTTTGTGTTAGTTTTATTGGATTCCATAGCTCAGTAAAAATTACTTTTTTTTGACAGCCTCACGGAAGGGAATTTAAACATTAAGGTTTTGATAGATGTTATTATTTTCTTCAGTTTTATACTTCCTCAGCACTGCATCAAGAGATGCCCTTCTAGAAAGGAAAGGGACAAACAGTCCTTCTGCAGATGTCTTTGAAAAAGTACATAATAGATAACATGCAAGGAGGCAATCAGATATAAAGCACTGGCTGGTTTAATAGTAGCAACCAACCTTTTGCTGAACTGCAACAATTCTGTTAGTGCAAGTAAATATTTTAATTTGGAGATTTTTTTTTAATCCATTGTTGTAATAATCCATTGTTGTATGTAAAGAGTAAATAATCCCACTGCATCTGGATATGATAAAGGAGAAAACGTGAAAGGTACTAAATCCTGTGATGTTTTCCTGGGTTACAAATGCAAATATACTTTCCTTGGACTTACATTTAGGGAAGCCATTAAGCTTATTCTTCAGTTTGGAGTGCGATTTGAGATCTGCAAGCTTCAAACGAGTTCCTGAACAAGGGATGCTTTGTTAAATCAGAAAAGTTAATCCTCCAGATGCTCCCCCTAGAATGCATTGATTCTTCTTTAAGAAGCTGGCATGCACCCCTGGGAAGAGATCTTTGCTGATAAACCTTGATCAAAGGTATTCTCCATAGTACATGCAGGTAAAAACTCCATGGAGTTTTTCTGTCTAAATCACCAGACTAATTTGAAACTTGTCTATGCCATAATGGAATGACTAAAACAAAAAGTTGTAAGTCTCAGATCCCAGTGGATTGGATTGAGACAATAAAGCAAAATAACAAAGGAACCAGGAGATATGTATCTGGTTTATATGTTACAGACTCTCTAAAGTGAATTCAGAATAAATACGTAAGACAAAGTCTGAAGTCTTACAGTAGGCGCTACATTTAATGAAAAGGGAGTTCCTGACTCTCCAGATCAACAATGAGGTTGCACTTCCACAATTTGGTTATTTCTAGAAACCTTACTGGTAAGGCTTACTCTTTGCCTGATAAGGACCTCCACTTGCAGGAGTGCATTAATTCAGACTTGAAACAGAAATGGGAAGGTTTGTAGAATTTTTAGTAACAGAACATCTCTGCATATTCCTTCTCTTGGCTACAGTATTGTGAAGGGACAGAGAATAACAATTGTTATTGCTTCTGTGCACTAGATCACTTACTTTGATCAAACCAGTAAAACCTCTTCAGACTAATGTATAATGCTTCTTTCAAGTGCCTTATCTCTAGCTCTGTTTCCTATGTACCCATCTGTTTTGTCAACTCTAAAGTATTGCATTTATTTTTCAGATTTGAGAACAAGCTCGCCTTCTTAAAACTATTAAAAGAGCTGTATGGAATATAATTGGGGAGAATCTGAAATGAGGGGATGCTGAATATTTGACACTATGCTATGCAGGCTGGTTGAATTGATCTAGCACATACCTGTATCTCGATGAAATATATAGCTACTAAAAGTCCTTATACTTAATGTTGAAGATGAATAGTAAGTAAGAGGCAAGATACGTAAGAATGTGCTCTGTGCTTAAAAGACAAGAACAGTGGAAAATGAGAAGAGATAATTGAAATTATTCATTTAAGTAGTGCTATGGGAGGTGGTGCTTTTGAATGGTATGTTTAAAGTTGTTCTAAGTGCTGCTTCCAAGTGTTTTCTGTGCTTATTTTTAAAGTTGAGAACTCAACTGTTTAGCTTTGGGGAAAATGTTAACACAGGTGAACTTCTGAAAATATAGTTACTGTATTTGAAACACAACCTGGATATTTGTCTTCTGTTAGATGTTTGAGATCCAAGAATCTGTAAAACTAAGAAGAAAAAAATTCAGATTCTTGACCCTGAAAGTTAAGGAAGTATTTCTCCTGAATCTGCTACAAAAGGCTTTACCAACAGACACAGAGGAGTATTTTTAATATGTTCCAGTTTTTCTGTGTGTCTTGGTAGTATTAGTAGATTATTTTCAAAACAAGGGAAGGTCAAGCAATACTTTGAGGTGAGAACTGAAAACTTCTCAAGGATAAATCTGGTATACAAGAAGGCAGGTGAAATTGTATCCTATCCAAGCTGAAAGTTGAAATTCGGTTCTCCCTGTCAGCATCTGTGCTTTTGGCTGGTGGATTTTTGTATCTCAGCTCCCACACTACCACTGCTATTTTTCTAGCTTTTTAAAAGATAATAAATCATGCAGCCAATGTGATTGGCCAAAATTCCTATATTAGCAAGGTAGGGTGAATGAAAAGCCTATACAAATGATGTGAACTGCTGTCATTTAAGATTTGAGTGTTATACTCCTGCATGGGGAGTAGCAGTTGCTCTTTGTACCTTGAAGTGTCTTTTTCTAAGCCTTAATATTTGAAACTAGCATCACTTATTTCTCAGCTCTGCAGCCTCAATTTGATACCAGGCAGACTTTGAACCAATCTGAGTATGGAAAGTAGTATGAAAGGAAAAATAGAGTCTTGGGAGGTTTTTTTATTGGTAGAAGTAATCTCCGTGAATGTATTGGGTGAGCCTTCGGAATAAATACAACGGAAGTAGGTGATTTTTTTCCCACTTTGCTAATTCACTATAGACAGGAATGAATGAACAACCTTCATATAGGGAGATCCTGCTCTAGGGAATGGGAGAAAAGTAGTTATGTACCTTTAACTCAAAGTTAACCAGTCTGTGGTATTTGGGGGTTTCTGATGTTCATTTCTGGAGCCTGGTTTTGGTTGTGTGTGTGGTTTCCCACTATGACCATGAAGAGAGGCTATTGCAGCTTCCAACTTATTAAACATTTTACTATCTGGTGTTGCTCCGTACTGCAGTGAGTATGGATCTTGAACTGGTTCTGTTATGGGACAGGAGTTGATAAAATAGAAGTGCTATTGAAATAGTGAAGTCTTCTGCCTGAGGATTTGGCTGTCTTGAGACACCTGACTGCAGTGGGAGCAATTATCATAATTCGTGACACTTATTCTTCTAGCATAACTGCTTTGTTAATCTGGTAGTGAGCAATGCTGGAATCCAAGTCTGTGGATTAATACTACCCTCAGTAGCGTTCCAGCATTGTGTAAATGACAATAGTTATCAGTACTGATCCACAAGAGACAGAAATCAAGATGATACTGGGAACAGGCCCCAGAGAAACCTGACAGCCACAGTAATACTTATAATTTTAGCCATGCAATTAAATGAGCAAATAAAAAATAGTTTCATAAATAGAGAAATAATACACATTTTCATCACAGAAATTGTGAATTAATTGATACGTAACTTTGGGAGATGGGTGTCTAGCACTTAAAGGTAAAGCTCCCCAGCAGGTTACTGACATCCCAGTGAAGCTGTAGTTTAATTTTGTGTGTGAATTTAAAAAATAATCTTAGTGCATCTGCAGCTGCAAACCTTTTGTGCAAATACAACAAATCACAATTTGAGAAGGATGCCATCTTGTAGGGATCCATTTCTTCCCCTCAGACAAATTAATATTACTTCTTACCAGTTGTACATTATGAAAATAGTGTATCTGTGTTGAAAAGTCACCTTCATCTCAACTCAATTGCTTTGACCTGTGATCATTGTCAAAATCTGTTTCCTTTGCACTGTAAATAGCTGAAATAAATTGCTATAGCTTGTAGTTATTACAGTTACTGTAAATTCAGTTTCTGATTGATATTTGCCACATTTGTGTAGCATCCAAAGGCTTGTTAGATAAATTAAGGTGATGTTTCCAGCCTACTGGGGGCTCTCTGACTTCACAGTTCAATGCATGGGCAAAGGATATCCAGGAACTTACTGTAGCTATAATTTTAGTATTCTCCACATTGATTAGTGGACGTTGGACAGACAGCAGAGTGATGCAGAGACATTAAAGCTGGTCAATGAGGTTCCAACCCTGCAATCAATAACAGGTGAGCTGTGCTTCAGCATCATTATGATGCCATTTGATGGTAATGATATAGACATTGATCATTTGAACTACAAGCTCTCCAGAGAAAAATGTAGCAAGCTGTTTAAACAGGCTGAGATTTACCTGCTGAGAACTCCCTGATTTTGAATTTTCTCATTTGAAAATAACTATGTTCTGTATGATACCAACAGAAATCGGTGAATGCAGATCCCTGTAGTGGAGCTCTGTACCCTACAGGGCAGGTTCAGTTACTTATACTAACAATCTTCATGAACCAGATTGTTTGCAGAAGGAAATAGGCTTTGCTAAGCTATGTACATCTGGTTTGAGTGCCGTAAAGATCACCTCATTCAGTTTTCCATGCTGGCTGTATATAAACAAAATCCTAATCCCAACACAGTTTCCTGTTCTGTAGTTAGTGCACAAATACTTCAACCCAAAAGGATAAAGGAGCACTCCTTTCAGAGTTTTGTCAGCAGAGATGCTCCTGGCATCTTGATTCAGCCTTTGGTTTTCATGTTTTGTGCATGAATAAGTTCTGCTTGTGTGCTTCCCCTACCTTGGATAGCTTTTCAGTTTAACTTCAAACATAGGTTCATCCTCCAGGCTCACACCTTCCTGTTCATCTGGAGTTGAGCTACCTCAAGGGGGATGGAGAAGTTGCTTTGTGTTTGAGCTGGATGTGGACTGTAGTTCCTCAGGTAGCTCTAGGGATGCAGCTCTCACAGATTAAGATCTTCTAGATTCTTAAGTATTCCAGTATAGGCCTGATGTGCCACTTCTTTTCTGCTCTTAGCGAATGAAAGAGCTTTGGCAAAAGGTTATCAGCCCATGTTAGTTAATGCAGTTCTATTTGGTTATTTGTTTTCCACAGAAATAGTCTTTATTTCTCAGAAAAAAATCTCTGTAAACTGTGCCTTTTTGCACACAGGAGAAAGTAAGTAAATGATAAACGGTTTTTCAAAGAAATCATACAAAATATTCCTTTTAGAACCTGCTGTTCTCAAGATGGAAATTCAACTGTCTCATTCCCCCTCCACTATATAAAATTATCCCCATGAAACATGTCCCAAACAATGAGCCAGTGCATCTGTATGTATCAGACATAAAAGTGGGGAAAAAGTGCTCCTGGGCTCAAAAGTACAAAGCAAATGTGTTTTGTGAATCAGCTTCATTCAAGATACTCACCACAATTTTGCTTTATCAACGTGCTTTATTTGATGTGCAGAGCTACTGCTTGCTTTTTGACACATGAAGGTTCTAGACATTTAAACATCCCATTTTATACTACAAAGCAAGAATTCTCATTGTCAGTCTCTTCAGATGTCTTTCATTTTAGCATTTGGACGCATTAGGTTGTTAAAAAAAAAGCATACTGGGGTGTATTCTCTTTGTTAACTGGTGACAGTGTTTACTGTGGAGTTGAGGCTCATATGTGGGGAGTTCAATTAAGATTGCTCCTGAGGAATTTGTGTTGGGGCTCTAGTACAGCAAAAATACTACCTTACTTAAGATCATCCAATCCCACTACATAGTAGGCATTTATGGTCTGAGCAGTAGCATTTGCTGGAAAATGCCCAATCTAGTTTTTTGTCTTTAGCATCAGCCTGACTTTCCTGTTTGACAAGCTGTCTGTAAGCTCACTGTGCAGGACAGATATGTAGTGTGAGAAGGATATCTGTAGTATTTTGAGGGGAAAAAAGAATTAATCGGGGTTCAGTACTAACTAAGATGAGTGATCTTGCCCTTACATGTTAAAAGCCTAGGAATGAGGTTTGAATGTCACAGCCTTCAGGTCATAAAGCAGGGTTTTGGGGGTTTTTTTGTTTGCTTTTGTTTTAAAGAAAAAAATCAACTCCCCAGCTCTGTTTAGAATGAAGTTCCAAACTGAAGGAATTATCCCTTTCTGTAGCAGCCCAGATTAACATTATTTTGGTTGATACCTCCTTAACATTGGCAGAACTACACTGACTGCTGTATAGATGGATGCAGCTCAGATGTTAGACACTAGAGATGTACAGAACTACAGATCAAAGGCTTTTCATCATGCACCAGTGAGTCAACATTATACACAACTCTGAGGGGTTTCTGAGGATATGTCTATGTACTGCTGTGAGTCAGTGGGTTCTTTGCTCTATTGCCTGTATAAGCTTGTGTGCCTGTCTGTTACAGCGCGTGGACACGTGGGAGGTATTTGTGGGTACCTGGAAACATTAAAGCAGAAAGGTGTGAGCTGTCTGGCTTTATCATAGCACAGTGAGACTGTCACAACTTGAAATCACCTACAGTTTGAATCAGTACTGCTCTCCTTTTGACTTAGGAATAGAATGGGTGTCCCTTGGCTTTGGGTGGTTTATCACAATGGTGAATAAACAAAAAAAGAAAATTATAACATGTACAGGTTGTTATAGCTCTGAAACAAAAAAACCCTGTGTAAACTATGTCAATATGAGCAAGACGTTTTTAGGAAAGGCAAACCCCAGGTAAGTTTTAAGGGCCTGGAGAAAGGAACAGTGTCTCTGTTATAAGGCCAGTGGTCAGGGTTCACACTGATTAGATGTTCCACTTTGCGCTTTCTAGAACCCTTTTTGCTGAATTTTTTTTTAAGGTATCTGCAAGTCATTAACTTTAATTGCTTAAAAACCTGCTGGAAGGCAGTGATCAAGCCTGAGTAGAATTACACTGGTGTAAATTCACAGTGATTGTGTTGAAGTCAATGGTTCAGCAGCAGATACATGTACTGCAGGGCAGGACTGCTGGGTGCATGCTGCTGACTCGCTGTGTGAGCTTATCCATCTGCTAAATGGGGATGAATGTTTTGTCCTTTTCTAGGGGATTAATAATGTAAGGAATCTGCTTACGTATCTCTGCACAGACAGTGTTACACAAGTGCAAACTGTAGCTTGCTTCTGAGCTCAGCAAGCAGCAATACCTTTGCTGAACTGGAAGGAACTGAACAGACCAAACTCGGCTATTACATTGACAGAATATGAGTGCTGTGGTCTTCAAAGGGAGAATGATGATCCGGTGTTACATAATTCAATTCAAATTTCTAAGCAAACAAAACCCTCCCAATGGCTTCAATTGGTATCAGGAGGTTTTATGGCAGGTCAGGTCTCACCAATGTAACTGCAGTTTTGTACCGGGACACTGTTGTTTATCCTTTCACATAAGGAATTGATTCAGATCAGATTTACTCTGGTGAGTGATTCAGTGGTGCGCAGAACTGGCATTTGTTATTCTGAGATCATGGCCTCAGTGTGTGCTTATAATTGATGCCTGCTTTAAATTTTGCCTTCTTGTCCCTGTCCTGGCTTTCACTGATGCCTATGGTATGATGAAGCCTCTGTGGAAATGTATAAAACCTTGACATCTAGGACCTGGTAAGATCAGAAATCGACTTAATCAAATAACTTATGTTGGTTTGTTTATCTGTGGGAAGGGAGTGCAGATAGGAAAAACCCCAGGACTCGGTTATGACATTGAGATGCAAGGAAAAAAGAAGTTATATGGAGTGTTGTGAATGGTGAGAGGAACAGATGTCAAAATCAACATTGGATAAAAAGGATTTTGAAGTTTTCTCATTGTCAATATTGCTTTATAATGAGATTTGAAAATCTATATCTAATTAGGCAGGTATTGTACTGTGAGCTAAATAAACACTAATTATTAAATGAGGAATTAATTGAAGTATAATAGTTGTATCTAAAACTCTAATTTACTTAGTCTGAGTAAACAAATTTTAAATGATCGATATAAGCTCAGGTGCAAGAGTTACTGTTGCAATTAAAATATACCAGCAGTTAGGAGCCATGGTTATCTTACTCCTTTCTGATACAGTTTATCATAAGAAAATATACCTCAGTAACTTTTGGTGTGTGACTCATTGTGGGGTCAGAGGTATTGTCTATTTGTCAAACAAATAGCTTATACTCTTGTTGAGTTGCCATTGAATTCTTGAATACAGAAGGTGAACCTGTAGGTGATAAATTCAGGATTTTTAATTGAATACCTTGCTTAAAACTTCTGTTTAGTGAAGTGAGCATTATTGCAGATTGAAAGCTGAAAACAATCATTTTCCTATCCTTTTCCTTCTCTCCCATCTTCCCTGGCACATAGAGACGATAACCAACATGATGCAGGGCTGACCCAAGTGCTGCCCATTTCAATCACATTGTCTTTTTTTTGGTTTTAACTGCCTCCAGAATTAAAGGTCAGTCTGCCCAATAAAATGCACTTCTGCCTTTCATGTTTTTGAGAAAATTGAATCTGTTTAACTGAGCTTTTAAAGTCAATGCCCAAATTTGATTTGAGAACTACAGCTAAACTAGTTATTACAAAATGGCTCAAATTTTCTCCTGATTGTGTTGCAGAGGCCTATTTTGAGTATGAACCTTCAGAAAAATGCATTGGCTTAGGAGGTGTGTCACAAAGATGAGGGCTGGAAACTGCTCATTAAGTTGGGTGCCTCTCCTGGTAGTTTCTTACTTGGCTTTTTTACATATTTGTTGCCTGATGTAAGCAGGTGACTTGGCAAGAAAGAAAAGAGTTTGTATTCTGCTGAAGTAAATACAGCATTTCTAAGTGCTTTGGCACTTTTCTTTTTCAGGAGAGCTTTTCATCATTTAATGCTGCTTTTAGTAGGTTTCAAGCTATTCATAATTTTTCAGTTTTTCACTAGGCTCTGAGTTGCTTGTTCTGTTTAGGACTAAATCATGACAGTGTTCTACGATATGTGTATTTGAACTGATTTGTAATTGTCCATTTTTTTCTGGGATGTTCAAGTGATGGACAAGGTTTTATGTGCTGGCTTTTGGACTCCTTTGCGCCTTTAGTGTTAGAGGTGTCATGCTTTTCATACTTCTAGTTTAGTGCGAAAACATAAGCAAACAAAGCCAACACAAACCCACATAAATCTAGCAAAGTTAGAACTAAATCTTGGACAGTACCTGTTCATGCTAATTTGGAAAGGCTAAGAGTCTGCCCTTATTATGATGATGGGGGAGGGCTGTGTCTCAGAAGTGATGTCATGGCCACGATCAAGGTCTTGAGTAGTTCCCTGTGATATGTGAAAAATGGTATTACTGTCAAAATAAATATCTTCTGTGGCATGAGATAACATTAAAGATCTGAGTAATGGTCTTGACAGCGGTAGGTAAGAGACTTCAGGAGACTCCTACTTTCAGCTATCAGGTATCAATAAATCAGCACAAATCCTTTCTGTGCCTTGATTTTTACTTGAAAAGTGTATGAATAGGGATGCCTTCTTCACAAAATGCTGCAGAAGTACAAGATGAACAATACAGAAAGTGGATAAGACCTTGAAAATTTTGAATTTGTTCAAAACTATCATTGTATGTGAATACTTACCTTTCTTCCTCTTGTTGGGAAATAGACAGTAGAAAGGGGAATATGCAGTGTGGTTTAAAGCTGCTGTTAGATGAGCCAGTTTGGACCAGTTTATCCATGCCAAATTCATACTGTCCAAGCTTTATTTTGTATTCAAGCAGCCTTTTTGCACCCTGCCAGTAATTGTGATTCTCTTTTCTGTTGCTTGAGGCATTTTTGATGTGGAGGTGAAATGGCTTTACAGCCTTTCACCTGCTCATACAGTTCTGAGAGTTATGGAGTAATGTTTTATAGTGATTTCATTGTTTCATATATCCAGTCCTGTGGAGTAAAGTACTAGACTAGTTGTTCAGAACAACTGAGAAATAAGCATGTGAATTTGCTTTCTGAGGTCTTTTTAAATTATCAAAGGAAATAGTTTGTTTAATAGGTATTCAGAGAGACAGCACATCAGCAGGGTGCTCATGCAATTCCTCACTAGGTTGACAATATTCTAATGATGTATTAGTAATACATCACTGGAATGCTTTCACACTATTGATGAATTGATGATCATAAACCATAGAGAGAGCAACAGAGTGAAATGCCTTTAAGCCCTATCCAAGCCTTTAAGTTACTTTATTGAGAAAAGTTGTCAGAGGGACTGTTGGTGTTTTTCCATAGCTGTACAGTTGCACATGTGGAGCAGTGGTGGGGAGAGTAAGTCCTGCCATGAGTATTTCAAATATTGATAGCAGGTGCTGCTGGCTCTATTTATGCCTTCAAACAGTGCTGAGACTCTTATTAAAATGGTTTGTTGACTGACAGTCTGGGCCTTAGGGCAACTGAAGTGTTTAAGAGATTGTTTACGTTTTTTAAATGTCTCTGATAGACACCATGAAATGCCTAAGAGCTTTGACATATGGGAAAAACAATTCTGTCTGCATAGCAGTACATACTAGCTGCTTTTCTATTATCAGTGTATAGTTACACTGTAATATCACAGTAGTTCTTCCTTTCTCTGACGGTTGTGTTGAAGATCATTCAATAAAATTAAATATATTGGGTTTTGTCATCCTGATATCTATTATTGTTTGTACATTTTCAGGACTACACTTCAAAAAAACCTTGTATCTTCTTTGGGTTCAGGCTGCTTTATCCATCCCTCAGCCAATAACTCAGAAAACTCTCTGAATAAAGCCTAGGGAACCTTAAGGTAACACCCTAGAAATGACCACCCTGCTGTCTGAGACAATGAAGCTGAGGTAATGAGGTTTCTTGCAGTAATTCTTATGCTGATGTTATAGTCATAGTTGGCTTGCTATTACCTGATGCTATCCCATTTGTTTGTTTTCATGTTTCTGTAATTTCATCACTACTTTCTGGGGAGGCACCAGCTTTTTCTTTGTGTGTGGATGGTATTAGGCATCTGCTTCTGTTTGCAGTGACTACAACAATACAAATTATGGAAAATCCCTGCTGCTGGATTCAATTGAAGATGTTTTTTGCCTTAGATATTTGAAAATTTCAGTTGAAATTACTGTTGAATAGAAAGATAAGGTGGTTTGTCAATAATATGAAGTAGATTTTTCAATAACCTGTGAATAACATTTGCTAGAATAAAATGCATTGTGAACCTGGCACTTGCAGCCACAAGTAAATTTGGGAAGCTTTTAACCCTTTTAGAAACTGCCTGGGCTGCTCCACCTTGAACTCTGTTGCTGGTGGAGTTCGACGGAATTTAGTTGTAAAAATCACTCTGCTTGAAGCTACTAATGAGTTATACCCCAGATTTATGATTGAGAACTAAGGTAGAGAATTTGGCAGTGGTTGGAATATTAGTAGGGTTTAAGCTTCCATCAGTTCTTAAAAAAGCTACTGGGGCCAGAGATACTCCATGTGAACCACTTGACGAATGTCGTGGCAAGTTATTGGCTATATGACACACTAGCAAATGCAATATTTCCATTTCCTTCACTGGATCTTTTTGATAAAGTGATATCAAATTTTGATTAGTATTAGAAGAGAGAAGTTAGGTTGCTTACAGAGGAAAAAAAAAGAATCATTAGTTATGCATAGAAGTTAAACTGCTACTAATAGCCTGATTTGTGTCCCATAGGCCAAAGTGATAGATGTGGCATACATCTATACATTTTCCATTTACTGGAACTTCCATATGCAATTCAATGTCAGTTTAAAGGCCATATATCTATGGAGCCTGACATTATTTTTGTGTTCTAGGTCTTTTTTGTTTGCATGTGTTTTTTTTTGTTGTACAAATGCATTTGCATGAAGAACATATGTCCCTTCACCTCATAAGCAGTCTGCCCTTGTCTCTGCAGCACTTTGGGTTCTGTAGACATGTTTTGCTCTATGCCTCTCTAAGCACAGATTAATTACACTGTAATTCAGACTAGATGGACTTTTAAAGCACCAGCTTCATTAGAATGTATCTGCTTGAAGCACAGCAAAATAAAATACACTTATCTGTATGTTAATGTTAACCAGAGCCCTTTGGAGCATGTAAAATGAAATATGTGCTACTTAAAATGATTCCTGTCAAATCCTTCTGTTTAAATAGCTTCCCCAAGCCCTGGTGTAAATGACACAGGGCTTGCATCTGTCAGGAGTCAACCCACCTTTTTTGCATTTTAGAATGAAAATTAAATTGCGTGGGCTGGGCTGCACAGTGAATGGCTTTAGAAGCCTTTCTGGTCTCACTGAGAGACTCTTATAGTGCTATAGTTAATAGCAAAGCAGAGTATTCTCTGCTGGTATTTCCCAAACAGCATTTGACATTTATCTGATTTCTCTTAGTTTGGGTGTGTGTTGATTCATACCTGTGGCTGTGAAAGAGAACAGTCATTGGACTGTGGAAATGAGCGAATGAGAGTGTTTGTTCTTGATTCACAGCAATTGAACACATAATGTGAGAACATAAATGTAATACAAAAGAAGTCCAATATTATCTTAATGCACTATTTTGCATTAGAGCCAGGCACTAATAACACCAGGCAGGAAAGCCCTGAGCTAAAGAGGCTACAGAAAACTTAAATGATCAGCTGAAGGTTATGCAAGGAGGCTGTGACAAATCTGAGGGTGAGTTGATATCAGATTTTTGGTATCACAGTAATTTTTCCTATTTCAGTCATGATTCCTATCACAGGACTCCTCCTGCTCCTCCTGTCAGTTTACTGGGATATGTTAAAGAGACTAAATCTTACAATTGCTGCTCCTGGAGTTTCTCTAGAGAAATGCAAATGTTGAGTCCATCATTAAGGTTTAATAGAGAAGAATATAAAAATGCATTTCATTCTCAGTGACTTCCACCTTTGAATATTGCTTGTCTTTGCCTTAGTGGGGAAAGTGGAAACTGTCAATAGATCTTTTCTGTGTATCAAGTGACTTTTAGGTCCCAGTGAACTTTTTGCATCCATAATATCCCGAAGCAATGGGCTTTAACATTCTTGATTATTTTAATACTTCTTCTCAAGATTTTCTCTTGATCATTGGTGTGAGCAAGCATTTCCTTTCCACCTGCTGTGTTGCTCCTGACTCTATAGTCCTTTTTGGTTCATCCTTCCCAGGATGAAGTGCACTAGTGTTAAATATTCTTGATGATTTTAATCATTCTGGTTCTCCTACTTCAATTTTGATAGGTGCTTTTAAGGTAGATGAGAAGTAAAACTGCACAAAACATTGAAATTATGAGACTTGCTGTGGATTTATTTAGTACCTCAGCAATTTTTCCTGTTCTTGTTCTGTTCTTTCCTAATAATTCCTAACGTTTTTTTTCTTTAACTGCTATTGAATGTTGAAATGTTTTAATTGACCCCTTATATCTTTAAGATACCTCTCCTCTCCTTCCTCAAATGCTAATAGTTTGCCAGATTTCATCAATCCAGGGTTACCTTTCTCTTGTGTGCATCTGTTCACATGTATCAACACTGAATTTCAATGTGATTTTGTATTTTGATTCTGTATTGCTAAGTCTATTTGCCTGTCTTCTGCAGTCAGAATTCCCAAACCTGAATGTCTTGCTACATGCAGCCAGATTTGTTAAACCCCTTTTCTAGCTTCATAGGAGAGCAAGTCATAAGGCTTCTAATTCTACTGGGGGAAAAAACCCTGAACCTGCCTAAAGACTTGCTAATTCAGAATTAAGGTGGTTAACCTTATTAGCTCATTGAGTAGTTCAGTCCTTTTGTGTTTGGCACAAAAGACATGAGTGAATAGAATATTATCAGACTTAGCAAACAGCAGCCAAATATTTACTGTGTTACTTATGCAGCTTGGTTAAATGAGCAGAATATTAAAAAGGCGAGTAACAGGGAGAACACGTGCAGAAAAAATCATTCAACCAAACCAATTTTATCAACTATTCAAGGAACAGGCTTTAGGCATTAAGGGTATTTTATTTACTAATTGGATTTACTATAGCAGTGATTACTTTGGTCTGTCACAATTTTCAGTGCTTTAACCAACTATCTGAATGAAATCTGTTAGTGCTTAGGGCAAGCTTCCCATTTCCATCAAAGATGGGTCAGGCCTATCACGTGTTAAGAGGTTTCTGACTGGTATAATCTTGTTTTCCTGCTAGCTAATGTTAGAGTAGCTCTGAGTTATCCTGTGCCTTTCAGGAGGTAAGGTAGATAATTAAAAAAGCTAGTATGATAATTTTCCACTCCATATAGAGTAGTTGCAAAGCATTTGTGAACTGATAAAACCTGTCACAATAGCCTGAGTTTTCAGATTTCAGGTTGGAGGTGAAAGGTTCTGAATAGTTCAGGAATGAAGAACTGAGATTTGTGTTAGAAGCAATAAGGTACTGCATAAAATAGTTGCTTTCAGTCATTTCTTATGCTGAGCTTATTCAGGCTTATACCTAGGAGTTTTTCTGAAAGCTTATGTGGAGTCCAGACAGAAATTAAAACTTCAATTTAACAGACTGATTGTGTTTTGTGACCTCTGATCTGATCCCTGAACTCCCCCTATGAAATTGTGCTCAATTTAGTTCTTTAGTCCTTCCAGAACCTCTGTCTATTCAATGCTTTTTACCTTTTTTACCCTCAATGCTCAGTCTGAAGTTCACTGCTTGTGATGGTTCTAACTTTACTTGTGACTTCATAAATCTCGGGTCTAAACTCAATACTTGTGAATTGAGTGGTGCTTTGATGTTTCAAAATTATTCATACTCTATGTATTGATATTGGACTTCTCATTCAGAACAGCTTCAATCTCCCTTATTAGTGTTCCTGTCCTCCTTTGATCTGTATCATTAGTGAATTCTGATTCACATTGTAGTGTTTTTCTTCCATCGCCCCTTTTACAGATCTTACTACTTCACTATTGATTTTTTTCCCCTTCTCTTTGAGATGCCTTGTTTTCCTTTTTTTTCCGTTTTTTAAACTTGCGTGCAATTGTTTTTCACCTACTTCAAGAATCTTCCCCTTGAGCCATTTTACCTAGAAAGCAGCTACTCAAAGGAGAGGAAAAAAAAGAAAGCAGGCAAGAATAGGATCAGTTCTGTGACTTCATTTTAAAATTAAAATTCTCTTGGAAGATTACAATTTATTTATTCTTCTCTCCACTCCCCAGCCCAAGAAAAAAATTATCAGAACAGATGCAATATATTCACCTTGATCTGAAAACATTCTGATGTAGAGAAGTCAAATTTTTGGTTGTCTTAGGGGGAAGGGAAAAGTGTTTTTAAAGATGTTCAGGATATAGAAAAATCTATTATAAATAGCCAAGAATCTTACAGCTTTTGATTTGTTTTTTCCTTCGTGTTCCTGATGTTTTAATATCCCACTAAGTCCAAGAGAAATCTTTTCTGACCTAAATTTTGAGTAATTTATGCTGTTTCACTCCTATTTCAGGGAATAACAAGGAACTTTTTTCCATTAAATCAGTCTTCCAAACAGTACCATAGCAGTTATGTGCCACGTAATTACAGATGAGTATCATTTGCCTTTGTGTAAATATGCATTTTTGTGACTGCTGTTGCATTAAGGAGTCTGTTTATTAGAGGTAATATAGCTAGAAGCCAGCATCTCCTGGGAGGCAGGTTGCACTGTCTTAATTATTTGTAGAACCTGGAAAGTTTTAACAACTCCACTATACAGGAGGCTTTCCTGCTGGACTGGTAGCCAGAGCTTGATCTCTGCATGTCTGTCTCCTCTTCTGCCTGTCCTCCTCTCCTCTTCAGTTTCTTCCTCCGTACACAGACAGTCCATCTGAGTTGTTCAGGACAGCAGTATCGTATGAGCTTTGTCTACTATTGCTCTAACTGGTATTTCAGGACTTGGTGCTGCTAATTTTCTGGGTAGGTTCTGTCATTGATGTGCTGCTGTCTCCAAAATGTCATCTTAGTCTTTAGATTGTGACAGTTTCTCAGAGACAGTTTCCTGGCAGAGAGAATTAAGCAGATTACAACAATTGGTTTTGCAGCACAGTACCCTGCAGAGATGGGGTCACAGTCTTTTCCACAGACTTTTGGTGGATGACGGAGTAAACCATTTACTCTGTGCTTTGGTCCTCATTCTCCAAAGCAAGAGGACTAAGGATAGGCTCTTCTGTATTTCATTAGAGAAGTCTGAGCTGGATGCATCAAAAACTATATTGAGATGCTGCAGTGCTGCAGGGCATACACATATCTAACACGGACTATAAATTTTAACTGACAGTTGTAAAGGATTTTTGCTTAAAGCCTACGATTATTTTGGTTTATTATGGCTGTTGCCCTTGCCAAGAGTTACCTCATGCTATGTGAGATGATTAATCTGTGTACAGAACAAGTTGTGGCTTATGAGGCATCATTGACCTAGTAGCATTACAGGAAGTGGTGACCCTTCTGTAGCAGCCACTGCAGCAGCAGATTGTTGCAGGGAGCTGGCTCAAAGTCACAGGCAGCACCTTCTAAAGACTGGCTATCCTGGAGTTTTCTCTGGCAAAGTCCAATAGACTCTTCCAGGAACCTGTTTCCCAAGTTGTTTTTTCCTTTCTATTACTCTATCTCTGTATTTGTGGTCTGCCATCATAATTAGGAAAATGGAACAGGCTGTTCAGAGATATTGATCTGGCACATTAATATAAAGTTAGCAATGTTTAATTTCTTGTTGTGGGCTTTCATTGTGCTCAAGAAATCAATTCACTATTGTCTCTTCTCTATTACTCAATTGCTAATAAGCTACCTTCCAGTTCACTCAAAATCAAATTTTTATGATGAATCACTGCAGGGATGGAGAGTACATGAGGATTACCCATGCCCATAAAAGGTGAGATGCACTTCCCTTTAATTAGAGACAAATTTCTCTTATTAAAAAAATCAGCAAGTAGAAGTAAGATGGGATTTCTGTACTTCTACTAAACTCCAAGATGGTTAATGTAACTTTTTTTCTAATTTAACACCTCTTTCTGAAAAAGTAGAAACCTTGAATTTCACCATTGAACACATCTTTTCTCCTTTCCTCTCTTATTCCAGATCAAATTATTCTTAAAAAGCAAAGATAGAGTGGCCTTGAAGAGAGTTGTAACACTATCTGTAACAGAAAGCTAAATCAATCTCTAATGTTTATTAATACATAAACCTGTTTTAAAGCATTTTCACCTCTTTAGCTTACAGTACTTTTTTACCTAGCAATTGTTTTGTAAAGCTTACTTTAGTTGCAAGCAGTGTTTGGACTTTCTCAAGTTTTTAGCTTGGACTTGCATTGCTTCTAAATATTAGCTCAATACAAAAGGCTCTCTTCTGTTGAGCACACAGACAAATGAACCAGCCTTATAAATAAATAATGTCCTTCAGAAAAAAAATGTACCTGAACACTTTTATTTGTGCATTAAGTAATTAATCATTTTATATATTAGGAAAGCTGTAACATAAATCTTCATAAAGTAAAACAGTCAGCCGTTGCTTTCCTCTTAAAACAGATGACTCTGTAGCCATTTTTGCAACTTACCCAGCAATAAAGTAAGAAGTTTATTGCAAATTGGTAATAAGAAGGGAAGTAATGGCCTGGGAAGCACAAGGGTGAATGAGTTAATGAGTGAGCAGTTTGATTTTTCTCATTGGTTTTAACCCAGTATAAATTTAATGACTTCCTTTTAAAATTCTCTTAATGAGATAAAGCAAAGTGTAAGTTACTTAATGCTATTAAATGACAGGCTTTATATTCTTATTTAAATTGAATGCTATAGTGCATTTGGTGTGTTATCTATAGCAAATAACTCAGACATGTATGCTTCTTTCTGGGCTTGGTGTTAGCAGGAAGGAAAAGCTGCAGTAGTATTGTCTGTCAAGGGAGGAAACTGACCATTGGAAGTGTATCGTTAGTGATCTTTAATAGTTTATATAGACTGTGACATACTGGTAGGAAAATCTGAGTGTGACAAAAGCAAATGCAGTTGTGAGTTATGTGTGACTATGGCTATATCATGATTTTGTCATGTATGATTATGTTATCTTAAACTTAATTCAAAAACATTTTTTCTCAATTTGTCATAGAAGCAAATTGTAATTTTTCTCTCATTCCTAACAAGTCATTTTGCAACAGCACAGATTTTTCAAGGATATAGACTTTTTTTAGTTAGGCATATATGAAAAAAGACTAAAAGAGGGCTATGACCTGCTTTCATTTATGCCAGTATAGATCAGATTTAAAATATCAATTTAATTAGATTTGGCCCGATTTGGAGCTTAAACATACTGAACCATAGAATCTGCTGGGGACAGCAGTGGTGCTCCTTTTCAGAAGACCCAGATTTCTAGATGCACATGCATTTAATGCAGGGAAATGTCAAGAAAAATCTTTGCAAATGTTCTCTGCTTCTGCTCACAGTATACCTTGGAATAATTCCAATGAATTCTATTGCAAACAACTATTCTGGCCTTATCAAAGTTCCCACAAGGTGGATGTTTCCTTTCTCCAAAAGAAGCCTTACCTCTTCTAATGATTAACCCAAGGGAATCTGACCTTACTGTAATAGCTGTATCTGCCAATTATGTGTTCAGCTTCAGTAAACACTAATGAAATGGTTATATTTGTGGGGTAGTTTTGATTATTCTAATAGATGTTACTCTTTTAGCTGTTTACCACATGTAAAAGTGTCTTAATTTTAATAACAGGCCTCTTATTCTCACAAACCCTAGCAGTTGTTATGGTTAATTGGGGTCACACATCAGCAGCAGTTACATATTCATTGCACAATCAGCAAGAGGGTTAGATGTGGATTGGATGTTGCACTTAGAAAAAAGTAAACTGATTAAAATGAAGTAGTTCAATGGACATTTGTGCTGTCTTGGAAAGCTGGAACCCTCCTAGGAAGAGAGCTGTTGATGTATATTCAATATTAGCAGAATTCTAGTTGACAGCTTTAATGAATGTGTTGGATTAGAAGGTTGTGATGCTGCATGGACACTGAATCCTGCCATCAAGCTCATGTGTCCCTGCTGGATCCCTGTCCACAGGATAATGTGTTACCTTGGCAAAAAACACATCAGAGATTTTTCTTTTTTAGTAAGTATTTGCTAAAGAGCAAAGATGAACTGAAAAAGCCTCCATCACTTCTGGATTCTGGAAATACTCCACTGCTTTATGTTAAGAGCACCTCAATGGAGGTGAGCTCAGGGTTGTTGAGGGTTTCAGCCTTGGTCTGCAATCACTAGGAATGTATCTTATCACTACTTGTTGATTCCTCCTGTGATACGATGGATCTAGGTCCCTTATTAGTTGAGATGTGAGGAGAAATAGAGAGTGAAGCACAATTCAAATCTCTGAAAAATGCTTTATGCATCCAGAAAGCCTTACACTTGCTATGAGGTCCAGCTAAAAATGTATTGTTGGGAGGTAAAGCAAGCTCAGCATTGCTGTTTCTATCAACTTAGCGTTTACAGTGCTGTGTAATGCAACCTGCTGCATATAAATCAAAGCATATAACAAACCTGAACTTGTAAAGATGTGTAATGTTCATTCATATCTCTTGCATTTGAAATTTTTGTCTACAGGGAGTAACTTTCAGTGTTCAGTGAGTATTAATATTTTGACCCATACTGTGCTGTTATTAATAAGTTAATATAGGGATGTGATTTGTAAATGATTGCTGTTCATAAAATAAAAACCAGAAAATACCACTACATATGATCACTTAAATGATCTTCTACTTAGCGCAGATTGTGGTGGTGTTTTCACTAGCTTCTGACCTGAATCTGACAGATGCTCCAGAAGCCTTGCTTGAGTACTCTGGCCACAAACCTCTGTTTCTAGAAGGTAGTTTTAAAGGAAGCATTAATTTCACAGAGAGCTATGACTGTCATCTTGTAAGTAAGAATCATAGAGTGTTTTTACGGTGTAGTATACCTTTGGGAGGGATTCTCTCTTCGACTGTAGCCTTTAAAGCTGCTATAAAGGACATTTAATAGGCTGGGGGAGGACATGTGTGAGCACAGGCATTATCCAGCCAAAGGCTGCCTGAAGTGGCTCACACAGTACCCTCAGCAGATACAGCAAGAAGGCAGGAATCCTTTATACCACTTATAGTTGTGTGCTTTGGCAGCTGCTGTTGGTAGCAGAGCAACCACTGAGCAGTCCTGAGAGGGAATTACACTGTAGTTTAGCAGAGCTTTTTCTTCCCCCAGCCCTGTTACTGTAGTTTAGCAGAGCTTTTTCTTCCCCCAGCCCTGTTTTCCTTTATGCTGAAAACCTTGCCTCTTCTTATAAAGTCCAGAATTTGAGATCCAAGGTGGCTCAAAGCTGACTTCATTCGTCCTTTCCCCTCATGTAGAGAAGCCTTCTCTTTTTCCTTTATTTTCACTGAATACATTGGACTACAACCAGCCTCCTGGCTCCTTTTTAATTAACAGAGCTATTCTGAATTGTAGGTTCCTTCATGCACATCATTGTTGTCTGTGGTAGTTTTTAGATATCAACTTTTGGTGTGATATCTGTACTGAAGATGGCAGTGCTGTGGAATGAAGAACTGATAATCTGATAGCTGGTTTAGTATCTCTGTTCTCTCTTCTGACATGCTGTGTTATTAATTTTTTTTTTTTCATAATCATAAGTGTATTTGAAAGAGCAGATCCCTGGGCATACTTTGCATCACTAAGTAGAAATCAGAAGAGTTTTGACCATGTAGTTTAATGAAACTGTTCAACTTCTGAGGCTGAGCAGGATCTTTCTGCTCAGTGTGTTAACTCCCATGCAGGCTGTTAGCACTGATGATGAACACATGGGTCAGAGAACCTGACTTCATGAGAACCTGAGTTTTTCATGCTGTCCAAATTTGATGCTGCTTAGTATCAGAAATGCAGCTACTATCTGTTTTATTTTGTGAAGTGTCAGGCTTCACCTGCTGTGTGCCCTAAGTCCAGGTTCAGATAAGGAGAACGAAGGGAATAACCAACTGCTCTTACGAACTTTCCAGAGACTGCTTCAGTCCTTACTAAGGCTAAGAATAGTTTTGGTATCACTCTGTATTTTGCTCAACTAAATCTTGATTCTAAATCTCTTTTCTGGAGTCCTGCAGATGCCATACCACAGCTCTGGTCATGTTCTTTTGCCTCAGTTGCATATTCTGTACTAGAGACTATATGGGATATGAAGAAATAGAGTCTTTAAAGATCAAGCAATGCTTCAGTAAGACTCTTTGGAAACAGGAGGTGAAAGGGGTACTTAGGTCTATTGCAGAGGTCTACGTCTGGTTTATGACTTTCTTAAAGACAAAAGAAAAAGCAGTCATTTAGACAGATAAGAGGACCTACAATTAATTTCAAACATTTCTAGTCTGTTAGTTGTTTTTCATGCTGTACAGAGACTTGATTTTGAAATTTTTTGCATATAGCTGAGTATTTTGATTTTATAGCCCAGGACTCCTGTTTAATTGAGAAGCTGCTGATGTAATCCTCCATTTCAGAATAATAACTGAGACATAAAAAGACAGCTGGATCTAACCCTTTTTATTTGAGCAATGAAATAAAATGCTTAATCGTCTGTAAGTATGGAGAATTTAGGTATTCTGACATCAGTGACGTCTATGTAGCTTTTAGAATGAAAATATATAATTTCCATAATTTAATTCTGTCATGAGATAGATCACAAAGAATGTGTCACTGTCACTAATACTGTTCCTCTGCTGCACTGACAAGGACAGGCAAAGTAGAAGGAATAATTAAAACAAATAATCACTTACAGATTTTTGAATTTAGATCTCCAATAAGTATCTTTTCCCCTTAATATTAAGCGGGAGGAGCATGTTCTGTCAGTGTACCCCATCATTTGGCATTATTGCATTAGTTAGTGCAGCAAGAGTAAATAAACTGAAGAGGATATTAAAAGCCACTTTGCAGCAAGTCTCCTCAATGCAGCCCCCCTTTGCTGTAAGGTGGTATTTTTCAGTGAAAATACTTGGTTTTTTTCAACAATGGAATATAATCAGAGCTATGCAGATGCTTGATTATTCAGTTTGATGTGTGAAGACCAGCAAACTGGAGACAGAAGGAGGGACTTATATTTTTTTGCTAATATTAGGTTTATTACTAAATTGTGTGTAACTGAAAACAGTTCTGTCCCTGTTTTCTTCTCCTTTCTACTTTCTGGTTTCAGGTAGCTGCAACCCCTTCAACAAAGGCTTGGGGTCTGCTGATCTTCCATCTTTGCAGGCTAAGGGATTTCTTGTTGTCCAGTGTCCAACAAGATGATACATCCTCTAATCCTGTAGTGCGGTACACACAGGAGGAGGAGAGATTTCTTTAAGGAGCAGCTGTCAGAAGAGGTCTGGTTGTAATTACTAACTCTACCTGCGTCATTGTAGGATATGAGCCTGGTATTGCATTCCCTGAGCCAGGAGAGTGTGTCATTTGACAGGCATCAGGATGTTTTGAAAAGGCTTTGCTGCCTTTTGAAGTCATATTTTATTTTAAAAACAATGATTGTGAGTTGAAGAGATGAACAGATTTTGCCATGGCCAATTGAGGCTTCTGAATCTTGAGCAGTCTCATAAGGGTAGGACTGTAAAATAAGCTGCTGTCCTTCCTGTCTGCCCTTAAAAAGGGAAGAGTTCTTTAGAAATTTGGAAACATATTACTCAAGTGTTTGATCCTCCTTTCTTTTTCCTTGGAGTGAAGTAGTTACAATAGACATCTATTGTGATTGCATTTCTCTCTACTGCCTTTTTTTTGGCATATGCATTTTTCTGACTTAACACTGAATTCTTCTCTGACCAAAAATAGTCCCATGTTCACTTTTGCCCTTGTTCCTCACCAAGTGTTTCCCCCTGAAAGCAGTGACATGTATGTTATGGACATGTATGTGCAGCTTCTCACAGAGGGTGTTTCCAGGACAGGATGTTTCTTGTCTGCTATTGTTTGTCTTCCATGGGAAAAAATATTCATATGAAACAACAGAAATCTATAGAACAGAAACATGATAGTACCTGATTACAAGGAAGAGAAGTCTCATAGAATTAGGACTGGATTCATCAGAGGATTTTCAACTTTTTCAAAGCTGCCTCATAGATCAATGGTTTGCTTCCATTTACCCATCCTGACATGGTAGAATATTTTCCATCAAGTCAGGATTGGAGTCGCAGTGAATGTAGGAAATGGGTTCTGTCTCCAGTGTATTACAATCACCACAATAATTAACCTGTGGTAGTACATAAGGATAATAGGTTTTCATGTATCATTAGGTGAAAGTGTGCAGCTGAAACAGAAAAACTTTTGTTCCTTTTTATTTATACACTTCTGATGTGTACTTTGTGCTTTGTATTCAGGATCAGGTGTAGTTGTGTCATTCTTTGGATGATGTAGTGCTTCTCTGATGTTTTAGGTTGTCTTTTTACTTCCTAAATTTTTCTTTATGAAATCTGTGTACATATATCCTGCAGGTGGACTTGTCTGCAAATAAACATGGAAAATTTATTAAGTGTGAGGATTGCTCAGTAGTAATGACTGTAATGAAACATTTCAGTCCATCCATGCAGGTCTCTGGTAAGCACAAGCACATCAGTTGTGAAGTAAGTCATGAGCTGAGCACCTTTTTATGACTGCATAAAATAGGGGAAGATAATATGGTATACTAGGTGAAGGTCATGTAATAGCTTGCAACAGAGGTGAAGGAGCTGGAAGTTGAAGGTGTCCCTCAGTGGTATTTGTATTGTTTATACTGCACACTGCATGCTGTTTACAGGCTGACTTTTCTGGGAGGGAATTTTCTCTATCAGGTACTGTTAGATTCTTTAATGTAAAAAGTCAGTAAACAAAGTAGGAATTTTTTACCTCAGCATAAGAACACAGACAGCAGTAACTGGTTGAACTTGGTGAACTGCTCCAAAGGGAATACACCTTTGACTGTGTTTATTAGTTACAGGAGTTGCTTTGAACTCCAGCAACCAGTCTTTGTTCCTGCCAGCATTCAGCTCTGCTGCTATCAGTCATACTTTAACCTGTTACCCTCACCTGTATTTTAATTGAAGCTCATGATATTTTAAGACTGCTTTGTCTTTCCTAATATCAAAACAAATGGATTTATAACTCCCTTGACTCCTGTACTGTACATATGAGCTGTTTTTCCTCACTGTGGGTATTGGTAAAACAAGCAGAACATCACTCACCCAGGGTCACTCACTTCAGTGTCTGAAGAAGTTTCTCATTAATTACCTGCTGGATATTTTCTAGAAGAGGTGACATGGTGACACTCTGGTCTTGGTGCAGGGTAAAAGAGCAAAAGTGGATGAAACTAAAGCTAACAGGACTCCTACTAAAGGGCATTTATAAAATTCAGACTAGATTTCATGAAGCTCTTATACAAGCTGATCTGAACAGAAGGACCAGAATTTGGCTAGCAGCCAAATGAGCATGGTACCTCAGGACTTGGACCTTGACAGAGGTAGAGATGGGAGATTTCTTAAGATGCAATAAATAGATTTCTGAAATGTCTGTGTAACCAGGCTCATCGTGGAGTCACTGAACCACTGAGATCGCAGGAGATCTCTCGAGGTTTTTATACATCCTTCCTGTTCAAGCTGGTTTCCCAGGACCCTTTGCAGGTGGCTTTTGAATAGATTCAAGGATGGAGTGTCTACATCTTGCCTGGGCAACTCATTCCATTTGTTGACCACCCTCACAGTGAAAATGTATTTATCTTCACAAAAAAAAAAGTACTTATCTTCATTGTTTAAGTAAACCTTGCACCAGGTGAAATGCTCAGGGAGTGTGGGACATCTGCTGCTAGGACAATGGAACAGCTTGTCTTATTCTGGTGCACCCAGAATTACCAAATCTGGGTGAATGGTGTGTATTTTCAGAAGTTTGTACATGTCTAAAACAGTACATCTAAGCATAGGGTACAATTTTCGAGTTATTAAAACTTGAAACTATGGGAATGAACCTTAGACGGTTGACATATTGTCTCTTATTTCTATGTAATTGCAGAATCTGTGTTGTAGAGTCAATAGATATCTAGAACCATCATAATAGGAATTTTTAATTATCCAGGCTGTATGACTTCAATTATTACCTTACAAGAGGGGAACTGAGAACTGTTTTTATTTTGCCCATTGTTGACACTGATTCGTTGTGTTTATTTGGGAGAAGTCTTACAATGGTTCTGAATCTCACTTCTCTGTATGTTGAATAGAGCATATTGAGACAATGTGAATGTGAAGTGTATGAAGAGTGTGTACATGTATGTGGAAAAAAAAATTTCTCTCTTAGAGGAGTTGGATTTGTTTGTTGGGCAGGATGCTAAAATCAAAAGAAGTGAAGTTTTATGTGCACATATAGGAAGACAGAAGATAAAGAATTATCAAAGAGGAAAAGTGAGGATTACCTGGAGCAGAAATGGGGACAGGACTGATGAAGAAAACATCAGTGGCATGATTTATAAAATCAGGCTGACATTGTGATGCTGTGGTGTTCGTTCCTGAAGGAAATCAAGCATTAGATGTCTTCCCACTGTTTATTTTCCATCAAATTATTTTCCTCCTACACCAAATGCTACAAGCTCCTCTGACTCTAGTCTCCTTTTTCCTTGCTGTAATTTTGGTATCCATCCCGTCGGTGATTCACAGTGGTCACTGGGGAGACATTGCTTTAATGATTTGCTATTTAACTGCGTAGTGTTCCTTGCATCATCAGAGAAGCAGCAACGTTGACAAAGTGCAGCCTGCCCATGGGGAGTACTGTATCAGTGGAGAGACAAGTTGCTATGGTAATACATTACACAGCAATGAGGGATTTTGGAAGATGCATCTGACAGTTTGACATAAAGCATCATAATTTCCTTGCAGCTTTCAAAAACTGTCATAATCTGTATTTTGGTAGGCTTTTTTCTTTTCTGTGGTGCCATTTCTGAATCTCTGAGTATGTCACAAAAGGAAAATCCTCCCTCCTTAAGGAAGTAGTAGTTATGATATGTGAGAAGGGCTCTTCTGAAGCAATTAATGAGGCATATGTATAGATGACTGTTCAGATTCTCTTTATGTCCATGCCTCTGTTTCACTTGAACACTCCCATCTTTGTTTTATAGGCATGAGTGATGCATAAAATAAACACGGACCTCATGAAAAGTAATTGCAAGTCAGAAGTAGTATCATAAAATATATTGGATATTGCTGAGAGCAAAGGCAAAGAAAAATAAGTCAGCAAAAGGAAAATTAACAGCTCCCTAGATGGAATTAGTAAAGTGATCCAAAAGAATGATTTCTATGTAAGTGGAAAAGTAACACTGGTTGGTGTGTTTTCCATTATCAACTTTTTTCTTCAGATACTTTAAATATGAATAAACATTTTATCTATGGAGAGAGGGAGGAATGCATGGTGTAAGAGTTGGTCCAAAGAGTCCAAGAGTCCAAGTTGGTCCAAAGAGTTGGTCCAAGATGGTCTCAACCTTGTCATCAGGGACTCGGACCACAGGATACCCAAAACTTAGCTCAACTCCCTGGCAGAAGTCTGCAAGGGCCTGCTGGAGACACAAAGCCTATCCTTACCATGGAATGTGATTGAGGGAGAGCCATCAAGGACACTAAGTACTGTGCTGTATTTGGGACTATGATTGGGACTTTAAACAATAGAGTGTTTGTGACAAGCACTGTACCTTAATGAGTCTTTGGCAAATCATATTCTGTTTTGACACTCTAGATGTGTCTGACTATAAGTTCATTGTTTCACAGATACCTGTGAGACATGGCTTCCGAGTGCTTATCCAGCTGACCATGTAATATACATGTATTTCTTGCTCTGGATGTGAGAGCATCAGTGTCAGGTTTTGGGTTTTGTTTTGTTCAAAAGCAGCCAGTATTGTTCTTTAGAATACTCGGTATCAATGCCTAAATTCTATTAGCTTTTAAGAAGACTTCTGTTCCTAAGGCCCTTAAACAATTTTGAAAAATACAGCCTATACATCAAACACTGAAAGGGTACTGAAATAGCCAATTCTTGACCTCAGGTGAAGTCCTTCTCTTAATTCAGATATAGAATTAAGCTTTACTGTGCATCATCTTTGCTCCAGAGACTCAAGCCAAGAAAAAGCTTTTGCTGTTAGGGGAGAAACTAACATAAGCTGTGTCATGTAACAAATCATTTTATGCTATTAAATTTGTCATAAACCTATGATGAATGGTAATTCTCTGATCTAATATCAAGCCTTTGGGAGCAGTGTGTTTGAATGATGTCATTACACAATGTTTGGAGCTATTAATTTTATTAGCTGGAATCACCAGAGTAGCATAATACTGGAGGAGACTACACAATAATTTAGCTGTGCTTGTTCTTACAGCATCTGTATCCTGAGAAGTCTGTGTGGTGCACTGAAACCTCCTTTTACCAGAATTGTTTTTCATTCATTGCCTAATACTGTTAAACTGTGGCAAATGGCGAATGGAATTGCAACTAGTCTTCTAAAATATGGGCAGGGAAAGAGACACAGTTCAAAAGCGGGACCTTTTGGATAGTGAAGGACAGCTGCAGAAACATCTCTATGCTGCCTTTTTTTGGTTGCATTCTGGTAAACAAGTGTGCCTTATCTTATGCTAAAGTAACAACCAAGTCTTTGCAGAGACTGTAATGAACTCCTCCGAAGAATTCAGCCTTGTTGATGATCCTGTCTTGTGTCTTGTTTTCCAATATGACTTTCTAGCCTGAAATTATGAAGCAAATTTTCATTGAGGACAAGCTGGTTTATTCATGGTGTGATATGAACAGATTCAGATAAATTGCATTGACCTATATATAATTATTTGGTTTACATTTGCAGTCTTAGTCAACTTGGGGAAATTTATCTTCTTTTTCATGTATTTACTGCTTGTTATTCTTGTCAGATACTGCCAACTTGGAGAGAGTCAGACTAGGCATCCATCTGAGCACTATGAGCTCCAGATATTAAACCCTGATGAACTGAAAAATCCAAGAAGCCTTGGCAGAATTCTCTCATCCCTATTTGTCTCAAAGCCAGAGAGAATCCACCAAGCTTATCCTCTAGTTTTGCACATGCTTCTTCAGTTGCAGGATCTGTTTTTGGCTCTCTGAAAATTTCCACCATTACTTAAAGGTGATATGAAAATTCATCTGTTTCATTGCCATCAGCTATAGAGCAATCTCTTACACAAGTGTTAGAAGCTAAGTTGTTACTGACTTTCTCTATGAAGTGCTTTTGTGGTTTATTGTTGGGAACTGTACCTATGAAGGTACAACAATGCTAGATATTTATTTGCATTCTGTTTTTAGCTCAGCTTTTAATCTCTACATCTAAACCTGACTGTAAATTTTAACTTCCTGTGTGCTGTTGATTTCTTACCTTGTTCTAACAGCTCTTGCATGTATTTATACTCATCTTTGCTGCTTACACAGCAGGCAAAAGCACTTCATAATCTTCTCCAATGCTGTCACAGGCTATCTACAGATTTCATTTGGGCAGGATTGATGTTCCTTTTAATGTTCATGTCTTTTGACAAAAGCATTGTTAAATTTTTTCACATCTGCCTCTACTAGAACCTCATCTTAAAGCCTTTCAATTTGCTCAGTTTCATTTGTTAGATGAGCTTTTGGGGGCAAGGACTCCAGTGTGACCCAGGCATAGGAGGGTATGCAGTGAGGCTGCTGCTGCAGTTGAAGGCACTACCAGTGGGGACAGTGGCTAGTTTGAGAGTGGCATGTGGTACATCATGTCTTTCAGGCAACTTTGAAATAAATATCTGTGCAGAATTCATAGAGTGGAAAAATATAATGCTACCATATCTGACCTAAAGAAAAACTACTATTACCTGTTTCTAGTGATGCAAATGTACTCTTGGAATAAATTTTGAAGATGGCTTCCACAAATGCACATGCTAAAAGAGCTAAGGCACATACTCTCCTTGAAGGTCCTAACTGTTCCTCAAATATATGTGCTAGGTGATATCATCTCTTGTGAACCTGGAGTTTAATGAACTTCAATAGATGGTGCTGAAAAGACTGTTATGACTTCTGTCAGCTTTAAAGCAGAGAAATGCAAATTAAGCTCCGTTTTTAGAGGTATTCCTAGATAGTCTCAGTAGAAAACCTGGTGTACAGTTCCACTCGTGCAAGTATCTTAACTATACTCTCTTTATAAATATATTTCTAGACTGTGCTTTGTGGCTTCCTGTAACGTAGTCTTTCAGGAGATAAAGGTAATAAATGAAAAACAGATTGTAACCTTTAAGAGCTATGTATGCATTCAAAATACAGTGAAGCTGTGATTTGGGAGCAATTTTCTTTTGGCAGCATAAGATTTCAGAGTTGAAAAACCTCAATGTAAAGTTTTAATGCTTCTGTTCCCTTCTGTGGGTAGAAAAGTTTTCTTTTTTTTTTTTCTTCTCCTATGTCATGGGGTTTGTGATGTTTCTTCCCTGCATAGCACTCTTGATCAAAGATTAAAGAACAAAAATCGACAGTTAGGCACTGCATCTCTTTGAGCCTTGTGAAAAGTAAAATGGGCATGCTTTCAAGATGCATTCTCTATTCATAGAGCTACAGAAAAATAGAACAATATGGAGCCAAAAACATAGCTGTAAGGTGGGGAGGTTTAAACTATAATTGAATTCAGATTGTGGAGATCAATGAAGAGAGGAGATAAAGAAATGAACACAGTGAGGCAGTGATGGAGATAGAGGTTCCTTTGCTCCCTTCTTTCCAGGGAATGATAGGAAGCTTGTACTAACTGCAATAAAAGCACCTCAACACCAACTAATGATGGTCACATTTTATTTTTACAGGGAGAATAACAGAAGCATACTCCCTGCAAAATATTTAAGTGCTTTGTGAGTCTCAGCTGCCTGACTCCTCAAACCTTTTCAAGTTTCTCTTAACCTTGAGAATTTTTTTATTCCATCTGGAGGAAAAACTGCTTGTGAGAATAAACATGGAGGTTACTGGAAATTTACAAGATACTGAGATTACAGAGTCTATTCCAGCAAACTTAAGAAAATTGCCTATTTTATTTAGCCTTCCATTTTCACAAACAAACTTTTTTCTATTGTGAGGAGTGGCTTATTGTTTCTATTCCAAGGGCTCTAGATCAAACATTCCTTTACAGTTAGTTGAGAAATGCAGGCATCTTTAAAATGTCAGGATATTAAACATTTTTTATTGCATGTGGAAATTAATTTGGGGACTTGTCCATTAAATCTCTACTAAGTCAAGTCTATAATTACTCAAAAGGCAATTTTTAATTTATTGTGGAACAACATACCTAATCACCTCTGAATGCAGGACAAAAGGACAAGACAGAACTTAGAGCTATCAAGACACAGGCTGTGTTGCTTTGCCTCAAGCTTCCTACAAGGCTGTGTAAGAGTCACATCAGGTTATTAGGCCTCTTGGGATTTTTGACTTGCAAATGCTGGCTTGTTAAAACACTGTTTTTCAGAAACTTAGTAGTACTGAAGATCCTTTGACAAGCTTCCTGCAGGTTTCTTTAACTTTACAACTTTTCTGAATCGGGCAACTTCAAAATGAGAGAAAGCCTTCCATTTTTACTTGGCAGCTGCTGAGTGGCAAAGTTTCTCAGATTTATGAAAGATAAGTAGAAAATTTCTTTTCAAGAGTCAGAAAAACCTTTTGTAGATAATGGCTGGATTTGGAGAATGTGAAAACTTGTAGAAAGTGAGAATTAGTAAGATTAATCACATATTTTTAAAGACTTGAGAGGTATCTTGAAACATACTGAATGAAAATTAAAAATGCAGAGATCTATCTGCTACCAGAGCTTTGTAAAGCTTTGTAGAATGGGAACAAATCTCAAAAACCAGACAGAAGGTATCTTGTCTAGACAGCTGTATATTTTTGTACATGGCTTTCACCACTTAAGCGCATTGAGTCAAAGTTTATCCTGTGTTCTTTTAGTGAATTATCAGGCTGAAATCCAAACACAAAGTTCATGAAGCCCCAGGTGAGGAGGTTACTCAGTCCAAGAAATAATTAAATTAGAATCTCAAGAGCTTTGTCAAACTCATGGTCTTGTCTAAACTTACTAATGGTCTTATAGTGATCTTAACTAAGGGATAATCTTGCATTTCTGTAGGGAAGGGAAAAGATTTGCTCTCTGACAGTTGGATAATAGAACAGAGAAATTGTGTGGATTAGGAAAAACTTTTGTAGTAACAAAATTGTGAAGTTTATTCAGCCTAGAGTCATTATCCTAGTGCACAGAATAATTAACAGACACAGCAAGAGCAAGTGAGTTGAATAAAGCTGTACAGCACTCACAATGGCAAAGTCTGACTTCTAGCTCTGTATAGACTGAAGTAGGTCAGGTTTGAGGTCTTGTATCTTGTTCCTCAAATACCTGAGCAGCATGGAGTTAGAGTGATATATTGGGCCAGGTATGGCAGTCTGGGAGCACTTTCCATTTTCAGTAAATTAATCCTCTCGCAGCATGAAATAAAAAAGATCAGAACATGATGTTAAACCTCATTTTGTATTTTCAATTACTAGAGGGTAATTATTTTCTTTTTAAGTCTGGGAAGATGACATGATCTGAATACTCAGATACCTGCTGCTTCTGCTTGTGTTCCTGGAAGCAGAGGGTTGAGCTGGCAGACTGCACAATATATAATGCAGTTTGCAGCCTTGCAAGATCCTGTATCTGGATCCTGTCATCTGGAGAAAAGGGCAAGACAAATCTACAGTTCGGTGATATTTGGCTTCACAAAGTAGGAGTGCAACTGGACAGACAGTTTTGTATGTGGGTTGGAAGCAAAAGAATGGGGGACAGCCGCAAGGTGCAGTTTTTTAGCATTAAGTAAGCCTTGTAAGCTCTACTTAAATTCCTGCACAGATGGGTGTGAGACAGTAATTCCCAAGAGCACTCAAAGAGAACAGCTATTTTTTTAAAAGTTCCCGTTGGATGGCATTTTAAATACTGTTCTATTTTTTTGGATGAAAAAAGAAATGGTGTTTTTTAACTGTATGCATCTCTGTGTTGTGGAAATGTATAACTATGTGTCTGTGTGACTGCATTTCATTGTATGAGCCTACTTTTCTCCTCATAGCTCTTCACTGGATGAACTGCAGTGATTTCAAGTAGAAGATCTGTTAAGTAAAATGCTCAAGATGCTAAATATGAGTGTAATAGAAGACAAAAATATCAGATTACTTGACTCAAGTAATAAATACGCTTTGTCACTGATAACATGAAAAATATATGAAAAGTGCCACCAGTAACATAAATGGAAGTAAGAAGGGCCTAAATAATATAGTGGAAAAAAGATACTGGTTAAAAACACACCAGGATAATAGAATCCTTTCCTGTCCTATTGGGAGACTCTGGAAATATGAATTACGTGTGCTTGTCTTATCTGGATGCACTAAGCTGCACCCAATTCAGTAGAACTTATACTCACTTCTCTTTGGACTTGCTTTAAGAAATGGTATGTGCTGGGTTACTCTTGGAAAGTGTTGTCATGATGACATTCCCCTTGGACAGAAAATGGAAAAAGGTTGGGAAATGAAAAGCTTCACAAGAATGCACAGTAACAGACCAGTATTCCCTATTGACAGTCCTCTTGTTGAATTATACCCACTGAGATTTTGTGCTAGGGATTGTTTACTATACAGTAATTTTCTTTACATTGGGAAAGATTAAATTGGACTAAGTCTTGTCATGCATGACAACATATGACAGTCTGTACTCTGGTGTTCATGTGTTTATTATGTTTTTTCTGACTCTTGCAGGTGACAACAGTATTTTTGTTACTGCTGATGAAAACAAATCTTTAACTTCTTTCAGTTACTTCAACCATTAGTACTGAAGAAGCAGCACAATGCTGATACAGTTCTTCAGTTTTAGTTATGCATCTGTTGTCTTTTGAGGGGAAGAAAAGGATAAATTAATTTGAAAATTAATCTGAGTTGTGCTTTTACCTTTAAAGAACAGTGACATTTTAAAATATCTAACTTGGAAAAACGGGCTATGACTGAAATTGTGTGGCTTTCTTGGGGTGGGCATTCATTCTGTGTCACATAAAGAGACACATTGCTTGACTAGGATTTAAGAGGCTTGGGTTTTCTTGGTTTTTAGTTGTGAGAAAGGGAGAAGCTTCTGGGAGCTGAAGTAAAATGGAAATGTTAATCACTAGACCTTGTGTTGCATTGCAGAATTATTTTCTTCCTCAAAAATGTTTTCTAATGACAGCAGCTATTCTTTAGTCAGTTCTATCTGCTGAAATACATTGTGTGTGCTGTCCTTTAATGTCGGGGACAGAAGGGAAGAGGAAAAATAACAGTAACAGTCCAGATTATAATTGGCTGAAAATCGTAATGTAATTATGTGTTCAATTTTAAAACAAACAAGACTTGTGCCAATTACAATAGTTTTAACGGTTTTGCAGCTTATTTCCTGTTCTAGTGTTTATAATAGGTCCAGTTTTTGTAGCAGCTGAAATAGGCAACCTGGAAGTTATCAAAATGTTAATTTAAAGGTAGACATATTGTAAGTTTATATAATTTTTCATACAGAAAATTTCTTAAGTATTTTTCTTTTAGGCAGTTAAACAGAAACCCATATGGCTGTTTGCTGTTGACTGTTTTCATCAAAAGTTAACCTCACGTTTTAATGAGAAACCATGTGTATGTACCTAATGGCAGTTGGAAATCTCACTTGTGTGAAAGATCCCTGGCAAGTAGTCACCACCCCAAGTAATTTGCCAGAAGGAGTATGCAACTGATGGCAGAGATCTTTTCTACATTGTGGGGCTGCACAGCATTGTGCTGCAAACAGAAAGCCACTCAATTTGCTCTTCCTCAAAGTAATAATTTGTTACAGCTGAGTTATAGGTTATTTAATACATGTTGAATTCCTTCTTTTGCTCCCTCTCATCCCTAAACCCAGTTTGTTTATAGCCCTATGGCCTTTATTATGGTGCTGTGTCCACACTGTGAAGGTCTGCTATGAACTGTGCTTGTCTGTATGAGGACCCTGCTAAAGGACCTTGTTTGTTTGCAATAGCCTTTAAGCTGTGGGTTCCTATTAATTTTTTATTAGCACAATCTAATCACACGTGTAGTCATGTTCTAGGTTCACTGAATGGCTTGTTATTCAAAACTAACAAAGTATTATAAGACAAAGATATCTTGTGGGCATACATGGATGCAATGTAATGCATGCAGTTTCCAGGGTCTGTAAGGGGGTTTTATAACTGAATTTTGAAATTAGCTGGATGAAATGAAAGAACTCAATTTTATTCTTGCAACCCTATGCATTCTTTTTACCAAAATTAGTGGATTCTGCATAGGAACTTTAGCTTTGTATCTCTTAGAAAGCATCCACAATAGGAGTTACAGGGAGGAGAATGGCCAACCTTTGGGTCATCTTTACAGAAATTTTTTCTTGAAGTATTGAAACTGGCAAGAAATCTTGCTAGGGTGAAATATCCTAGATAATTTAACTTGAGATCTGGGTTTCCAAACAGCTGAAAGCAACACAAAAGCTGTTTTGTAGCTTATAACTCACATTAGATGGCCTTACTAGTAGGAGAGATAACCATTCCAGATAGACTTTAGTATCTGGTATAATTGGGTAGATTTAAGAAGCTAGTAGAATTTGAATTAAATCCTCAAAAGCATTGAAGAGCTTTTAATTACAACTGTGTCTAGCAGAATGAAAATGCATAGACTCTTTTCTGGCAACATTGGGCTTTGAGAGTCTTCGGCCAGCCCAAAGTACTTAATTTTTCCAAGCAAGTTTATTTCTTTGTTTGCTCTCTTCAGAAGCTTAAAGAGCTCAACAGATGCGAATGTTTACCTTGATTTTATTTTCCAGTTTCCATTGGCAGTCTGACAGAGAAATTATGCTCAGAATGCTGATGGGTGCTTTGAGGTCACTGGTGCATAGGACAAATTGCTGTCCTTATTCTGCAAAAGCATTGGGTATCACAGATGTCCTGAGTATTCAGTAAACATTTCAGGTTAACATAAATCAAGCTCTTTTCTGAAAACTAAATTGAACAGACACCCTGTCCTAATCAAGAATTTCTTCTTGGCACTAGCTACTGAAATATACAGTTAGAGCAACGCGTCTGAGGATACAGCAATAGATTTGTGTTGAGGGTAATAGAGGTATGTTGTTCTGTAGGAAGCCTTTTCCTTGGTGCCAAGAAAATTTCAAGGGCAAATACTTTGCTCCATCTTCTTGCTCTTTTGTGGTCAGCTCTAAGCAATTTATTTTTTCACTTCCTTATGCATGCAGTCATGGCAATGAAAAAAGACAAGAGGCAGTGATAGCTTTATTCAGAGGCTCTGAGAAGGACCTTTGTAGTTTGAAGGCAAAAACTTCAATAAAGATGGTCTTCCTATATGCGCTCATAACTGTGTGCAAGTTAGATCTCCTGTGTGTATGTAGGAGAGAGAAGTTATCATTGAACTAATTAATTTTCTCCTCTCATCTGTTCTTTGTTCATGATGAAGTGATTTGTGCAGTGAAATTTGGCTGAGGAGGAACAGTCAGACTTCTGCTAATGATGCCACTTTAAAAATGCTGCCACTGTGGAGGTGATCAGGAAACTAGAAATTACCTAGGCTGCACTAGGTGCATTTGGTAGATCTATGCTGATTTCCTTCTGTTTTTGGAGGAAAGGCAGAGGTCACTAAATTGTTAAAGGTGGACAGTATGCTTCAGCAATAAAAATCTCTTCCCATGAATTCATGCGAAGATGATTCTTGAAATCTGTTTCTAGCAATTCAGTCTGTAGGTAATTGCTGCTGTATCCATTAACTTAGTTTAAATCTTTATCAAATGAGCCATTTTTAAAACTGTCCTACAGTGCATAGCACTTAAACTCTTCTTTATCCCATTGAAGTACTTTAAACTCTGATAGTGGCCTAATGCACATAATTGTTCTAATTCTGCTGAAGTACTCTCAGATTTCTTTCAGCCTGTTAAAGTAGTAGAATTGCCCTTGTTCAAGAAGGGTAAGAGCTATTCAGAGTAGGCTTGAAATAATATATAAAATTTTTTATTTATGTGAAGGGCTTTCAGATTTTATTTCTTCTGTCTCAAGAGCACTCCCCTTATGGAGCAGAGTGTAGAAAGCTCTGGATTCCAAATAACTGTGGAATGTGTATACATGAATGAAATTCTAGTTTGTCTTTCAGAAGTCTAGCTTATTATACCTCTGTGCCTAGCTTGAGTGGAAAAGCAAGGTCTGAAAAATCTCAATCACTTTTTGTTTAATGCAGTTTGGTAAAAATAGTTTTATATTTCTGCCTTTTATATGTATCCAGGCGTCAATCTGATGCAGATTTCACTCATTGATACCTGCCCATCTATGAACTGCAGGTACAAGTTTCACAGGATTCTGTAATACATGAAGTCATGAAGACTTTTGTTCCCCCAATTTCTCTACTTTGTTACAGATTACCACAAGTTACACAGAAATAACAACTAGCAAGTATAGCTATGATTCATAAAGTAAAAGCATGTATCTTTCTAGCTATTACAACCTACTATCAGTGGTCAATATTACAGTATCAATTAATAGTATGGAAACGGTAAATCTAACAGCAGTCTTTAGTCTGAACTGGAAGCAGGAAAAGCTATGCTCTTAACACTACATTTCTGTTGCATCTGGGGCAGAAAGTTTAATCATCTTGTTTTAATTCTGTATTTGTGAACTTAAGCTTTCTCTTTTCTCTGTCCTTCCTATAAGCTTGAGGCTGTTTGGGAATATGTTTTGCTTTGAATATCTAGCACTAAATATGCAGAGAATTGGTGTCTTGCAAGTCTGCTAATGTGCCTATGATAATATCCAGCTTTTTAAAACAGGTGAAAATACTTTCTAAGAATGACTGTGAATATCTGTTATTTAAGACTAGTAACATGAGGACAGAGGTACTATGTGAAAATGGCAGACTATGTGGATACCCATTGATTTCTGAAGTTTGTGGCTTCTTGCTTCGTTGGAGGTCTTATCTTTTCAAGAGACACTAGCTAGTTAGGATTTAAAGTTTGTGTCCCAGTATCATTATAAAAATGCTCAGTAATGAGTGCTTTTGTCTCTCCATGCATTTGCAGTGTGTTTGGTATTTATCAAAATGCCTGTAGATAATTGGCCCTGCATGTTTCTATCACAAAGGTGTGTTAAGCCACTGTTTTGGGTCTGCCAAATGCTGGGGAACTGTTTACTAGTCATTGTACTAAGTAATGCTAATGAAAAGAAAGACTGTGTGGTTGGTGTTAGATAATTTTGGCTGACTAATTTCAGGATGTGGGGGGTCTGAGGGACTCGGGTGTCTGTTATGAGCTCAACATTTACATCTTATTACATAAAGGAAGCTCTTTGGGGAGTTAATTATCCTGAGTATCACAAAGGTCTGAGAGACTATGATGTTAATGAGTATGAAAGCCAGACACACTTCCCGAGGGGGAACATATAAGTAGCAGTTACCTTTTGAAAGGTTCACGAATGAACCACTCTTAACATGGTAGGCAAAATCGTCATGTAAAATCTTTTCAAATTAAGGAAGCTACTGTGATTTATAGCAGTTGAGACCCTAGAAAATATGCCAGCGTGACTTGATCCTTGAAAGAAAATTGCATTCTTTGAATTATGTCATTTTCTGAATTTGAGAAAAAGATTTCAAGATGGGCATGAGGTCTCTGATAAATTGTTACATTTACTTAACCTTAAGTCCTGAAATTTATAGGCCTGGGTGATATGCAGTTTCTCAGAGAGGCAAGAAGGAGCCATAAGTCATGACAGTGCATGGAGGAACTTTTGTGTTTCGTGACTTTGGAGATATAAGAAGCAGGAATGTATCTAAATATTCTTTTAGGTCACCAGAAGAGCATGGAGCATGACAGAAATGGTGATCCCTTCTAATTGCATAATCATTTGATAACAGGATGCAATTAGTAGATTTGAGTAAGGGTTGTGATAGTGGCAGCCGTTATTTACAGAGGACGGAGTGTTCCCTGGTCCTGTAATTTGTCTTGAAATGATTGTAGAACCTGCTGGTAACACTGTCTCTGCATTTAAATTTTGTATGGTTGAACAGAGCCAGATATGTTCCACCTGTTACTGCTAAAAATTAATTACTTGCATCGGATTGATCTAGACACTATAGCTATTAATTTGATGGAATTAAACTGTTTAATATTAAAAAGTTAAGCAAACTTGAAGGTGGGTGGGAAATAAAACTGCTGACATTCAAGTAGTGATGCTTCATCTACATAGAAGCCAGTTACAAATCTATCCATTAGGTCTGTCTTTGAACTGTTATGTTTATTATCTTCATTAATGATCTGGATGACATGATGAAGCACACTCTCAAGTTCACATAACTCCAAATTGGGGTGCAGTTTAACTTGAAGGCTGTCTTTCAGGAGGATATGGAAAGGCTAGAGGAATAGACATCTTGTGGAGATAAAAGGGTAAATGTGAATTCCTGTAGCTAAAATGGACTGAAGCCTGCACTGGTACTGGTTGGGTACCAGCTGGAAAAGACTACAGATTCTGGTGGGCTGAAGGCGAGATGTGAGTCAGCTATGCGTACTGGCAGTTATGAAAGCTAAGCAGCATCAACACAAGCACAGCAAATGGAGCTAGGGAAAATGCTATTCCCCTTTCCTTGCTGCTAATTAGAATGTCCTATCATTTTCACTTCTCTGGGTAGGTAAACTTGAGTGAGCCTCAAAGAGGGCCACTGAGGTGGTTGGGGTTGAAGCATGTGAGGTATGAGGAAAGGCTGGAGAAGGCTGAACACAGAAATTGTAGCCCAATGGCTACTGAGCTATGTATAAGGAGTTACTGATGTGATGGATCTGGGCATTTTTTGAAGTGTACAGGGGAAGAATAAAAAGGACAAGCCAGAAATTGAAGAATAGGATGTTACAGTTAAGTATAAGGGGAAAAAAAAATAAGCCCTGGAAGAGTAAATAAGTATTGGACCTAACTGAAACCACTGAGCATTAGAGATTCCAAAACCCCTCAGGGCAAAGGTCTACCTGATGTGACCCAGCTTTGAGAATGAGATCCCCTCTAACCTGGATGATTTTCTTTGAGTCATTAAAAGTAGTCAGGAATCCCCACTGTACTGATTTTTATGTGACTGAAGTGATATAGTTTAGATGAGTCTCATTTCCTTGCTTATGTTTTGACTGCCAGATACTGAGAAGTCCTGAATTTGCCAACAGTTTTTGGAAGTTGGACAACTTAGCTGCAGTTCATTTTAATTACAGTCTCTAAGTAGTTTTTAAGCAAAATTGTAAACTTGTCACAAGCTCCTGATGATTTAAGCCTCTTAACTGTAATCCAGATTTTTAATAAAACTGCATCCAAATATATCTCCTGAAGATTTTTTTTCTACCAGTGTTTCAGGCAGCACATGCCTTACCGGCATGATATTAATCCTAATTTCCTTTAGTTAATGTACTCACTGACTTCTATAGCAGTTTCATTTTACTGTGTTTAAGAGGTATAGTTAAAATAGCAATGGTAGACCTCCCTTAATCTTGCCAATTTACAGTAGTTTCCACTTGATATTTAGAGCCTCATTTAATGCAACATCATCTTGCCAATATGAGAAATTGTTTTTAAACAGTCAAAGAATGCTGGTTTTCACCAAAAGGTATTCTAGAACAATTAGGGGGTTGATGGATGGGTAGTAAAATGTGCATTTAATTTGAGGATTCTGTGTTGTCATAATAAAGAAAAAGCAGTTTTGATAATGCTTATCAGAAAAATGAGTGCAAGTTTTGTGAAAGTTAAATTGGAAGATACATGGTTGCAAGACTGTTATGAAGGTGTATTAATGGGTGGACTGAAGTGTTAGCAAAAAAAAGCAGAATAAAAGCAGCAACATATGTCACACAAGGAAACGTATATATCTGAAATTATGCAAGGAAAGGAATAGAGTGGCTATAGGAACCCTTTAGCGCAGTACCTGATGCTATGGAAAAGATGTTTAATGGCTGTTTCTGTTTAATGAAGTCCTTTATTGGTGAATCCAATATAAGAAATCTCCTAAAGCTGCATTCTAGTCATATTTTTAAATTCCATTGACTTTAATTGAATTTGACTTGATACTTCATCAGATACAGAGTCTAGTTGTCTAAATTTTCTAGTAAACTACTTGAACAAATTTAGTGAACCAGCTTTCATTTGACACCATATAGACCTAATTCTGTAATTTTCAAAATATTATTTGGTACCTGTTTGCTTGCATTCAAAGGACTTAGTAATTTACAAATAAGGTTCCTGAGTAGAACCTCATTAAATTTCAAGTGGAAGAAAACCACATGTAACTACAGTCACTAAGTGTTGTACTTCAAATTTTATGTAAATTTAATTTAATAAAAACTCCTGTCAAAGACATGCAGAAAGCACACAGTGTTTGAATATTATCTAATGATGTAAAAATAGTATTTAAAAATTCTTTTATCTATTCTCTTCCTCAGAAAAGCCAGCAGACTGACTACTTCTTGTTACTGACAAAGCCTGAATTGACAGGCTGCATTATCTTTTCATCTCAGAAGTGGTCCGTTATGAGCAGTGCTGTGCAAACATTTGTGACCTTTAACTGTTCCTCAGCTTTAAAAGACAGCCTGTAAGCACAGATTTCAGTCTGTAGTGTAGAGCAAGTACTAAGAATTGTGTTTTTCTCTGAAGTCGGTGGTGTTTTGGTGGGACAAGGTCTATGTCTTTGGTACACTAATTCCAGATACTGCAGCACTAAGGCAATGAAGAAATCCAATTTGGTCCCCAGGGTTTTCCCAAATCAAAGCAGATCTCAATCTGCAGATTTCCTTGTCTTGCCTAGTTCAAGCTTCACCTCAGCAAACTATTGAAAGGATAACTTTTGGTCATGACCTTGAAGCTTGGTCAAGCTGACCTCTTGCATAGCTCTTAGCAGACTAAACAGACAGGGCTGGATTTGTGGATGCTCCACTCTGACCTCATCCCATGAATCCTGTCCCAGTGAGCTAAACACTGTCTGAGCAGAATGCTTGCCAGGCCCTAGCACAGAGTCTGTCTAACCATGAACAGGAAGGGAAGATTTCAAGCTACTGTAGTTGAAGTCAGGCAGACTCTGTAATTACATCTAATGATGGTCTTTGTCACTTGATATGTCAAACCTTTGTGTGGTTTGAAGTCCATATCCAGGCCATGAGTATAACCTAGTTTTGACCTCTTAACAAGAGAAGATTGTGAGCCACTGTTGGTCATTTTGCAGCTTTTGAGAGACAGAAGGAACAAAATAATTACAAACTGATATCAAAACAAATCTCAGCCTGAACAAAAATGACAGGACACAAAGAGCTTTCTGCATCCGCAGATGGGTTTCTGATGCCTCATGCATTTCAAGAGGGATATTTTGATACCTGGACAAGCTCAAAGCAATGAAGTCAAAATGCAGACCAAGTACTTTAGTAACAGGCATAGTCTACTTACTTTGTAAGGAAACGTGAATAGCTGAGATCCACTTAAAAATAATTTGAAACAACGCGTACTGGTGCCAGGTATCTGTAATAATGATATACTTTGAGGTTCCTCTGGTACAT
Organism: Turnix velox; assembly: GCA_013400935.1. Lineage (NCBI taxonomy): Eukaryota > Metazoa > Chordata > Aves > Charadriiformes > Turnicidae > Turnix > Turnix velox. The sequence continues at coordinate 519,156 of VZTY01028959.1, forward strand.
ACAGTGCACAGATCTGAGAGAAAGGGCATGCCTTTTTAATATGGGAGTAATATTATTTTCCTGCTTTCCAGTTGTGTTTTACTGTAAGCATGGGGTTTTTTTTGCTCAGCACTCCAAATACCAAGACAGTCTTGTTTGCTCTTCTATTAAGACCTGCTTTACAGTTTGTTTCTGGGAATTGTATCACTCTGGAATATTACCCTTTGGGATACATCTTACTAGGTAAATGAACTTCTGTGTATGTTGGGAAGATTGTACAGGTTGTTTCTAAGTAGAATTAAAAATGAATGTACTATTACAACTACAGATTGATAATCTTTTTATTTCCAGAGACAGCATGATTTTCTGAGTAAGACATGGTGTTGTCTTTTCTGCTAGTGTTCTTCTCTATGTACTTGAGTTGCTTCTGTACACTTGATTTATCACATCTAGTTTGATTATAAACTCATCAGACCATAGGCTGTCTCTTGCTATGTGTTTAGACAGTAGCAAGAGCAGTGATACTGCTCTCGGTCAGGGTTTCTGAGCACAAGGATCTTTGTAATGCACGTGTACACTGTGTCAAATAATGTATGGAAGGTGCTGTGTTGTAACATAAAGCTACTGAGAGAATGTGTGGAGAAAAAGCCTGAGAATGAGCTGCTTGGAAGTGTGATATTTAAATATGCTTCATGCACCCTATATACCCAAAAGTATTTAAGGAATAGCTTCACTAAAAGCAATCAAATCAATTGCATTTTGGTAATAGTATTGGTTCTTCTAATACCTAAATTGTTAGTTAAGTCAGAGATACATAGATGCTTGGACTGTACGTCTACTCAGCTGCTAAGGTATCTGAAAACTATGTTAATTTCATTAATTTGGTGTAAGATCTCAACACATCTAAATCTGTATCAACAAATACAGATTTTCAAATATCCCAGGACATGATTTGCTCTGTTTATTTCTGTGAAAGTTTAGAAATTAGAGGCAGAATGTTCACTTGGATAAACATTTTTATTTTACGTTTTCCAGTAACTTTGAAATTAGGTGAGAGGAAGAGGTAAAAAGATCATTGGTTACAACACAATTTCAGTTCATTGATGTATTAATATTTTTAATAGCTAAAGCTCTTTTAATGTCTTAAGCGTTTGAATGAAGAACAATGTAGAACTCACATTGGACTGCATTTAGTGATACTGGGTATGATGGCACAACAGAGGAAGGCATGCCTTTGCTTTGTTTCTTTCTATCCTTTTATTTGATGGCTTTTCTACTTGTATGTTTCCCCTTCCTGTTTTCTGAGCCAATGAAGTAAAGCCATCATCTGAGACTTGTGCGAAATGAAACAGAGCATTCCTTACCTTCCAAGCCCAAATATCAAGATCTATCTGGAAATGCTGCAGCATACAGGGAAATGTGAATTACAAGGGGAAAGGGTTAAAGACAGCATAGACTCTACTGGGTTACAGAAAGTACAGACAGAACCAAGATCATTATTTCCCTGTGGTATTGTCTGGCAATACAGATGGAAAAGAAAGAAGACCAGAAGGGAGTTGCCTAAGGTGTTTCACCCCATTGCTTGCATGGTTCTTCTGATTTGAGTTGGCTGTAAGTCTGAGAAATAATGCCAACTGCAAATAAAAGCATGATCCTTAGTTTATCTCTGCAATTATGAACTTAATCTCTGCAATTTTATTTTTACGTTGTCCTTATACTTGCCCTTTCTATGCTTCAAATATCTCAGGACTTCAAAAAGAATCAGTGGGCTGTTGTCTTGTCCTGTTATGGTGCATAGACTTCAATTCTTCTCAAGAATAAATGTGACTAATTTTTTTCTGTGTTTTTCTCTGAAACTTGGTGAAATAGATTAATTGTGGCTACCAGATCACTTTTGGATATATGTTACAGCAAAGGTGCCCAATTCTGTGTTCAGTGCTTTATTTGTACAGGTGTGAATCTTGATTAATTCACTTAGTTCTAAGGTACAGAAGCCACCTGTATTATAGTTTGTGGACAGTTCTTTTAATGGAGCTAGTTCTTCATTCTTAAATTTTTTGCTTGGGGGATGCAGAGCTGTACCAGAGCCTTTATTTCATTACCAGCAGAATCTTTAGTTGAAAAGAAAAAGGCTTTTCTTAAAGAATGCACAGGTCTTTGAGGTTTTTAGTGCTGAACCTTGAAGTATTTGACCCATGAGAGTATAATTGAACCAAACTAATCAAGACCTTAGGGCAATGTATTTTTTTATTGATCACAACTCTGTACTATTATTGTCACTTAATGAGGAACTAATGTAACTTCTAATGAAACCATATGGCTGTTGGATAGGAGAACTTACATCTTCCCTTGTGACAAAGTAGTCTATTTAAAATGAAAGTAAAATTCATACCAATGTGAAATTTGCAAGAATTAGTTTCAAGATTGAAGCATTTTATTATGTATATAAATTACTTAGATAATGAGATTGAAAGCATGCTATTGGATTGCCTGGGCAACCCATGAACTCAATGGAGACCCCTTAAACAATGAAATATGTAGAGGCAGTAGAAAGAATGGGATCTTTCTTAATACTTTTATATGACAGGCTCCTTTCCATCAAATTGCTACTAAGTACATGACCTGATTGCTGAACTCTAGATCTGTTTAGCAAAAAATGGCATAAACAGGAAGACAAATGAGTCTGTTTTGAACTCAGAAGGCAGATGGGACTGACTGTGGTGTTGGTTTATAGTGCACTATTCCTGTAGCATGCACTTTTCAGTTCAAACACCAGGCTTGGATTAACTTGTTTGTCTAGATGAAGTGGCCACAATGGTGGATTTTTCTTTACCCTTCTAGCTCCCTTGCAGTTCTTGCATAAGAGTGGCTCCTACTGGAGAAACAGTGGCTTGTTCTGCCACTTCCTTTACTTGTAGCCTCCAAAAATAGGGTTAGGACAAATTTTCAGGAATTAAACAATATCACCTTGTATATATAGGACTGTAGCCACCAGCATTTGAGCAGACCAGCAGCAGAAAGGAATAGTATAAGATTTGCACAGGAAGAAACAGTTCAGATCAAGAATTAAACTCAAATATTTCATCTTATTGATTGAAATTTGCAAAAATTAAACTCCCATTTTAGGAACCTTTTCCATTACAGTGGAAATGTGGGAGGAAGGAGTCTGAAAGTATTTAAGTGGACCCCATTTATCTCATGGTTAGAAAATAAGAGGTGAGGACTGCAATTGAAGTCAGAATTTTATAAGGAAGAACCTCTGAAGATCTGTCTACTAGCACTTTGGGAATGTGCAGGTTGTCTACCTTTTCTAGTAATCCTCCCCTGGTAGGCCTGAACCTCAATGGTTTTGATCTGTTCCCATGGTACTATTTTCTCCTATGTGATACCACAGATCTGAATGAACTTTCAATGTTCTCTACCTTCTTCGTGATCTGACATAGACCAGGTGGAGAATAAGCATGAACTTGTATCCTACTGCAAAAGAGTTCTATACCTATGCAGTCATAATGGTATCTGTATTGGGCACTATGGGTGGGGAAGGGAAGAGTGCACAGGGCCACTGGGTCACTGCTGTTGTCTTGTGTGGCAGGGAACAGTAACAAAGGGACTTCAGCCTCACCAGATTCCAACTGCAGCTACTCTGAGAAATTAAACACCGTGGGGTAATGAAATACTTATTAAGCCAGATGAAATGTAAGCCCCTGATCGAGTAATTATTTAATATGAATCACTAAACTTTATTCACTGCAGTTGCAATGGCTGTTCTCCCTTTATAGTGGCCTTGTCCATCTCAGGTTGTCATTTGGCTGTGGAATTGTTTTCTCGTCCCTTTAGCGTGGGAGTACGCTTTTAATGTGCAAAGTGGAGTAGCTTTTTCAGAAGCAGTAGAGAAAATTCCAATCAGGAATTACTGATGGCTGGCAGCATGAGGGATTATTGTTAGCAAGAGCAGCGTTGTTATTTGGTTCTATACATTCAAGCTGCTCATTCATCCATCTAATTGCCAAGTTGTTCAATGGAAGCTGTTCTTAAAGTCGTGTAGGGTGAGAATAAATACCCACATAAATTTGCCTGGTTAAAACCACTTAACCTGAATGACTCCTTGAGCTAATTGGAAAGGGTATTGTCCCAGCCACGAGCTAAAAAAAGCACTAAAAGGATGTTGTATTTTTCTATGTATGTCACATCTATCAGTAACATTGGTTTCCCTTTACTTTTTTGCTGGGGTGGTATTTTCACCAGTACTGCATTGAGCAAGTTAATATACATCAGTAAAACGGAGTATCAAAGTCCCCTGGGAAGCTCTGAATCCTGTACAAAAATTTTAATTCTGGAAATTGTTTCCTTGCAAGACTGATCTTGTAGCTATTGGTTTTTCCAAGAATGGTGAAGTGTAATGGACTTCAGTGTTTTATTATGGTTTTCTGTTAGGATTTATTTCTGTAAGAAGGCATCTTCTCATTTAAAATCAAGATATGTGTATATCAGGAGATTTGTATCTTCAGTCAAACTGTCCTGGTTTTGATACTTCAGGCAGAAATGGTGTGCCTCAAGCAGCAGATCTGCAAATGCTTTTGCTCCTTTTGGCCTGCTGCTTGAGAGAAAAGCTGTATGTAATAGTTACTAGGTATCTTCTGTTTCAGAAAAAAGAAAAATCTTAGAATTGAATTAGTACTCTAATCTTGAGCATGAGTTCTAGAGCTTAGTTAAAAGGTTTACTAAATTGAGAGATGAGAGAAACTCAAGAATGTTTTTGTTTGTTTTCAGTCAATGCAGTAACTGCTCTGCAGTGTTGTTACAGTGAGGCTCTAAGAAAAAGTGCAGGAAATGCAAGAATGAATTACAGCATGTGCTGCCACACTAATTTCTGATTTTTTTTCCTCTTATGTTTGTGCACTTAGGGGTTTTCGTGTAGGTCATGTTCTTTTTCCTGCTGAGTGGGCTGTCTTCTGGAGTGCTGGCTCCTTTCATGCATAATGGGAGAAGCCCATTGTGGATCACTTGTGAGTGAACATGGTGGCTCACAGTGTGAAGTGCTGGATTGTATACTAGTATAAGTTCTTAAAATGTAATGATAATTTCTTCTTTATGGAAAGGGTTCTAAGAGAAATCTAAATCAATTCCTACTCTCAATAACAAAGGGTAGTACTAAAGGTGAAAAATACAAACCTGAAAATTTGAGATGTTTGACCATGACTGGTATTTTAGTTGTGATGATCTTAAATCTAAAATAACTCTAATTACTACAAAAGGTAACTAAAGAACATAATGGAAGTTTTTGTGCTCTGCTTGAAATAATACAGAAAGAGTTGAAAATAAAGATCTTCTGTATCAGAGAGCTGCCAGTCATGCTGCTTCTACTATTCAGTTTCTCAGATATCTCTCCCTCTGCAGGTAACTAGATTGCCTCGTTATTTAAGTGCTAGTTTCTTGTCCACAGTACAAACTGTCCATTAAGTCTGACAAATCATCTAGTTAATTTTTTTGACTCTGAGACTAATAGCAGAGAATGTGTACCCAGCACATGTCTGTCGGTCCATGGCATCAGGAGCTGACTGGAGCTGTACCAGCCTTCACTGCCCCGCCAGCTGATACACAGCACAACTGTGCTAACAGATGTGGCTACTGTTTTTTGAGCCTAAATTTTCAGCATCTCTGAGATGCTGAGCATCTATCTTTCCCGTGATTAAATTAAGTTTTACACAGCACTAGCCACAATAAAACCCCTTTCACCTCACCTAGTGTAGCCATGAGTAGCACAGTGGTCAATGAGCTTTTGTCCACATGCCCTAATGAGCAAACACTTTCAGAGGCAGAACACCTTAATAAATAAGATAAATCAGCACTGACTGAAGAAGGCAAATTACTGTATTTATCCTTTATAGATGAGTATTCTGGACATTAGTGTTTCTCACATGCAGTTTTGAAAGTGGCATAATTACAATAATATGTGGGAGTGCAGGATGTACAAGTATAGATTCCTTAAGTTTTTTTCTCACTGTTTAATGTACTCTTCATTTTTTCCAGTAGATTCCCCTGGGCTCTGTTACCCTTTCTCTTGTCCATAACCCACATTCAGCCTTGAAGGCTCTTTCACAAGCATTTCTAAGTGTTGCTCTTCACTCAATTGCTGTCATGAGTCATTTATGGGAGCTGTTTCCTAAGCCTGCAGTGCTATCCATGCTGCCTCCTTGTTGAGAGTTTGGCATTGATTTTATTTTAGTGACAGGCTGTGCTTCAGTCTAGGAAATTATATAAAATGTCAGATTCTAGCACTTAAAATTTTAGCTGCCTGACATCTTTCTTGCAGCTTCCTAGCCAAATCCTGAAAGTATGTACCACGTATCTCTCTTACCCGGTCTTACTTAGGGACTCTTCTTGCACATGGGAAAGATGACTGACCATAAAGGCAATAACTGGAATCTATTATTTGTGTCCCAAAACTCTGGGGTGTGAACAATAATACCAGATGGAGATGGGAAGAGGAAGGTGTAGGGACTGTGGCCCTGATAAAAATCTAAGAGGGAGCAGAAGAAGTGTGGCCACGTCTAGATGGGTAAATCATACCTGTTGTCATGTTCAGGACTACATTCTATTCTCAGTAATAGCATCCTTATCCCTGCTTCCTGGCAATCAACTGTCTTCAAGCAGCAAGAAATTCTTTTATCTGTCTCAGAAGTTTTGATCTGCCTCTTTCCCCTCTTCCCTTTCCTTGTGCTAGTGGCAGCACTAGGAGGCACCTTGATTGTTTGACAGAGGCAGCTGTCATGATTGTCCTGCTTCCATGTGCACCTCACAACCCAGGCTGAATTGCATTATGTATTGCTGGGACGATAGTGGATTAAACTTGTTTCTAAAGAGACATCTCCAAAGCTGGGAACAACTTTGTTAGGCCTGTAATGGAATAGTCAGTCTCCTGTGCAGGTGTAGGCTGGGGACCAGATGTGTTTGTCAGCAGCACACAAATTGTTGTGGAATCATTGGCAGCACACACAGAGCTTTATGTGAGTCAGCAAGTGCTGGATGATGCAGCTGAGGTCCTCACTGGATCAACTTGAGTGAAAAAATTGGAAACCATGGAGGGAGACAGCAGGGAAGTTGTGCAGAGCAGATGTGGAAGTGTAGTGTTTAACATTTGAGTTGTAGCTCTGTGGAATGGACAGACAAAAATGCTGCCCACTGGTTATGTTTGTGTTAGCATTTTAAAATTGAGAGAACAAATATTTCAAGTGAATAATTTTTTTGAGCACTTTTTGTTCCTGTTTTATGAAATCTGTAGGCGTGCAAGGCATGAAAAATCCTGCGGAATTTATCTGACCTTGGCACAGCTGCCTTTGGGTCCCTATGAAGCATTCCAGTTGCTATTTAGGTGTGAAATTCCAATTGAAGAAAGTTATTTTAGAAATCTGACCACACAGTTTGCATTGAGACTAACTCTGTCTTGCATTGAGACTGTCTTGGGGACAGAGAAAATGAAGTCATCAGGTTCTCTTATCTGACTCCAGATACTTAAGGGGTTGAAAGCACAACACTGCTTGCATTGTGGGAGTTTTAATTGTTCACTAAAACCGAACATTTTAATTTAAGTACTTCTGTAAAGAATGATTCTGTTCTTAAAACCTTGGTCTTCCTTTCTTTTAATTTTGGAGATCAAGGCACTTTGTTACTGGTGGGATAAGGGCTATAAAAGATTACATTCTTGCCATTATGAAGAGAATATTTCCTGTTACACATTTTACTGCTAAAATGCAGCCCCAACTCTGTAATAATTCATTATGAATGTTCCTTTTATGAGCTGTTAGAATTAGTAGTGCTGACAGTATGTCTGTAATGAAAATATTTCAGCAATTCTAAATAAAAAAATCTGTATCCTTACCAGGACTCTGAAGATTTTATGCTGCTTGTCACCTTTTGTCCTTGCTGGAACTTGCAGGACTTCTAAGAATTTTTTTTGACGCAAGGCCCAACTATTTCATCCAGTGCTTCCAGTATTTTATCGAGTGTAACCTTGGTTGCTGTGGTGTTTCCCAGTAATGAGGTGCTAATTCTGAAGTTACATAGGATGCATCAAACTAATGCATCTGGTGGTGGTGATTCCAGTTTTGATTACTTGATAGTTGCTGCATGCAGGTAGACATAGATACTGGGGATTTTTATGTATATACCTGTACCTCATGTCTGTAAACTGTATGTAATCAAGATTGAGTTATCTTTTTGTGTAAGAATTGCTTTAACTATTTTCCTCACTTAAGCAGTTTAGCTAAAGAACAGCTAGAAGATCTGAGCCTGTTTTTTGTCTGAGGGAGTTGATGTGGATGGGAATGCTTTGTTTCTGTCTTGGCAATCATTTGGTTTTTTCCCTACTTCTATTTCTCACAGCACTGGCCTTCCACTTGTACCCATTTGTTTATTGTTAGCAGTTTGCTTCTTCATGTGTCCCCACTGTATTTTTTCCTATTATGAGCCCAAAGTCTTTGTCCAGTGTATGCAGTTCTGCAGCTCTAAATCCCTATGAATTCCCAGTCTGACCTTTAGCTGTGTTCTTGATTACCCTGGACTGTGATGTTTATCTGCATCAGGAGTTACAGATTACTTCACTCAACTGGAAGTGGTGGAATTTGCTTACTTAATCAAGTACTGATTTCATAAAGGTGATGGCTTGAATTGCTGAGCCATTATAAGATTGGGAACAAGCTAACTGTTCAAATTAGTCTAATGCGAGGGTTATACAATTTACAGACTTCATACAAAACTTAAGATAGATTTGCATTGGTTAAAAATGACTACAGATATTTTTGACTCTGAAGGGTTCTGAGAAGTACAAATCCTGCTCTGCTACTACAAGGAAAATGCAGCTGGCCAGTGCAGGGAAGAATAACTTCTCTGGGTTCAGTTGGTTCACCCCCTGTTGCTGCTGTTGTTTTCATTGGGTTGTAGTCATGGATATTTGATATAACTTGTTTTGAACAGTTCATGATAAGGCTGCAAGAAGTGACTATTGAAGGATGAAGGTGTTGAGATTCCCTGATATTTATATATTATTTTCCCTGTAGATAAATAAGACAGTGTCAAAGCTGGAGAAAAGAAATAAAGCAGTGCTCTGATTTCCTTACTTGGTTCAAATTACTTCTGTAATTCTTCCAAAAGCTTGAAATTAGTGGATTTCGTGTCACATAATGGAATAGGATTCTGGATTGTTTCATGTGTTTTTAAATTATCCTAACCTGCCTGCACCACTTCTCATGTACATAAAATGTGCTGCTCATAAATAACCAGCCAAGGAATTGTTGATGTTTTATGAAATGCTACTTTGTATCCGAATTCTTTGCTTTATTCCTAATATAGCCATCCCTACTCTATTCTAGACCTTTTGACTCAGTCTAGTACTTAATGAATAGAGCAATTATTTGTTTTCACAGTGGAGTTCTATTAATTATCTAACTCATTTATTTTTCTGACTTCTTTACAATAAGAGAAAATAACTTCAGTGATAGAGATGAATAGTGCTACTTCAGGGTCTAGTATTAGTTTATATTGAAGTAATAAAGTAAGCTACATAAAGGCAGCTTCTTGGAGTGTGAGTGACAGGCGCATACATTGTATTCATGTCCTGTCTTATTTCCAAAGTGAAAGGGTTTGGATGTACTTAAGAAAATCAAATCACTGAAGTCTTTATTGCTATTATTTATTCTGATCGAGGTAGTCACAGTTTGTCTCTGCAAAATGCAATAGCTAGAAAATACTCAATGAAGTATTTCTTTCTTGGCAGTGGATGGCTACAAATGTGATGGATTGTGCACACAGTTGCTGGCACCCAGAGAAATGCAAGAAATAGCTTCCTAGAATACAAACATGTTCTTTAAGTGCTTGGAATCTGTTGCATAGTGGATACACCAAAAAGCTCACCACGAAGCAAAGGGTGAGTTGTCCATGTGCTGCACTGCTCTGTAAGGGGTGGAACAGATATCTGGAGTAATTTTCACACAGTTACCCAAGCAACTTGAGGCACTTCTTTGCCTCACAAGCTGGAGCTGTTCCTTTTAGGAGTTAAGATGAGTGTCTCTGCATGGTGCATATATCTGCTAAACAGATGACAGCAGTGTATGATGTCATGAGTCTGTTAATATACTGGGACAATCTTTGCTCTTTAATTCACCCTGGAATGCAGCAGAACCTTGCTCTTTATGTTAGACCAGTGTAGAATTCAAATATGCAGGTCTAGAAGATTGTGTCTGGAATACAAAATCCTCTTGCTATGTGTGTGTCTTGGGGCTTAACTCTCAGTGATGTTTTACGTCTGGTAATATCTCCTAATGATTTCCCTTCCAAACACATTGTTCAATTAAATACTCCTACATATCCTTTTCTCCCTCCTAACTATTTCATCCTCATTCATCATTCTAGAACCATTTTAAGACTACAAGTTAAGGTGTCCTCAGGTCTATTAAGCCTCTAAAGTTACTGTTGGTGCTGCTAAGGATGTATTTCCCCAGAGTTTTGATCCAGAAAGCATTGATCTTAGTGTTAAATAATTTGAAATGAAAAGTTAAGTTTTGCCTCTGATATATGTGGGCATACTGTTTCATCTGCAATACAGTGAAAGCTGTGGAAAAAACCTCATCACAAAGGAGCTTTATGGGTGAATAAAAAGCCAGGACCCTCTAAAAAAAAAAAAATAAAGGTCATGTAAAAGTCTTGAAAAAATGGAAGTGAAATCTCCATGTGGAGAAGAAAGCAGTAATAATATGTTCACAGAATTGTCTATAAATGGATTTCTAGTGAGCTGTCAGCTCTTTATGAACAGTGTCAGGAAGGGAAGAGCTTGGGATTTCAGTCTGTAGAACATATCTGTCAGATTTTAAATAATTGTCTCATAAAATTGCAAGGTGGTACTGAGCAAAATAGGTTTATGGCAGGCAGTTGCCTCTAGAAAATGTGACTATGAATGCTGTCACAAATAGATCTGGCAGAAATTGGTGTGGTATTTGTCTTTTTGAGGCAGGAGCTGGGGTAATCGATAAATCTCTCTGAATTTCTGTGTGACACTTGCTGTGCTTCCACAGGAGAGCGATGGCTCTGGGCAGGAGCGCGGCCCCGTTTACAGGGCACACATGCCCTCTGCAGGGCACTGGGGGAGATGCGCCTCCTCAAGCAGCCTGACATGGGGAGGATGGGGAGCAGATCCCGTCATCTCTGAATCGTCTGATATGCAGGAAACAAATGACTCCCTGCAATGTAAATTAGAGCTGGGGGAAAGGATATCTGACAGCCAGAAACACAGTGCTCCGCCTTCCATCCTCACCTCCCCTTTTTATCTTTGCTGATTTTGCTCTTGCATGTTTCCCTCCTGGTTTTTTTCTGTCCTGAATCATCATGAAGAGTGAGAATTTATAGACTCCTAAATTCTTGTTGCTTCCTTCCTTGTTTTTCAGCTACTGTAATGCTCTGTAGCAAGATTTTATTCACCTGATGGGTATAGGATGTGGAATACAAAGGTAAACAGTGGAGTATTAGGGAAGGAAAATCCAAAATAGAGGCAACTAGGAGTTCAGGTAGCAATCGGAAGCAAAATATGAAAGTGGAAGAAGAGAGTGGCCAATAGATCTCTCTTTAAGTTGATTATGAACATGACACTTGACAAGCAGTCACTGGAGTTGAGGAAATCAGCACCTTTTATGTAAGAAATAACACAGACCAAGTAGTGACATTTTGGTTGTATTTATCATTGAATTTATCACAATATTATCATGTTTGTAATTGATTAGAGTAAGTTTACTGAGAGTAGCATTCACGTAGCATTCTGCTATCAAACTACAGAAAATAAAATAGAGCGTGCTGAGATTTCAGTCTCCATAGATATCCATAGAACTGAAAAATAAAAATATTAGTATCTTGTGAATTATAGTCACTATTGAAATGAATTTTGACTTGTGAGTGTCTGATAAGGGGGAAGTAGGCACAAATAGAACATTTAAAACAGTCCTGTAAATAAAAAAAAAATCCAAATTCATCTGCTAAATCATTGCATTTCATATGCTTGTGTTTGCACAGATCAGGTGTGTGTGAGCTTGATATGGTGGGAGCTGTGGTTAGATTCATCTCTGGATAAATACGTCTGTGTCACAGCTCTGGCTATTCAGTTGAGTGTTCTCCCACCTATCTAAAATACTATTCCTCTGCCAGCTTGAGGGTATTAACTTATTTGCTCTCTGTGGTTGTTCCTATATAAGTAAAATTTATTTCCTAAAATGTTCATAAAAAAGAAAGAAGGACAATTGCTGGTGCAAAGTAAATGGGTTTTCTAAATGGTGTTGCTTACTCATGCTGAAAGCTCTTGTGGCATTTAAGTGCTTAACAAATGATATAAAAGATTGTCAGCAGAAACCAGTCTGGAGTGTTCAAGAAGTAAGTTTTATGAGTGCAAGAAACCTAAATTGGAATAATCTTGATTCCCATGTGCTAGCACATCTATTAACTGTTCTTTACATATATACAATCAAGTGCACTGCTATTAATGCTCTAAACCAAGAGTTATGCCATGGCAATTAATTAAAGACAGGACAGAAATAGACTTCCTCTGTCCTGCTAAGCTCTTCAGTGACTTTTATTTCCATTTGAGGCTGTGAAATTCACCAGTGACACATTTTGAAATTAAAGGTAGCAAAGTGACATTCCCAAACATCTTTCAAACCTCTGCTAAACATGGTTTAGACAGTGCAAGAAGCAGGCTAAGTCTGTGGATACTTTTCAAATTCTTTTCTTCAGTGTTCCCCACAAGTAGCATGGAAAGTGGGGTCTAAGAAACAGGAGACCAGAAATTGAATGTTTACAGATAAACAGCATGAAATAGGACTGTAAACTTCAGCAATGAAACACAAAACAACTGTGTGACATGTCCAAGGTTCCACCTCAGTCCACCTAGCTTTTAGTACAGTGGAATAGTTCTGGAACCATTCTTTTGTCTCAAAACTTTGTCCTGCAGTCTTTTGTACAGTTCACACTGAAATATAGTGGGAACTTGATTATGTGGGAACTATAGGACCCAGGTTAGCAGAGTTTTTTGTTGTGGTACTATTTTCAGTAGATCCAAAGGCCTAAACATCACCATTCATAGGTTTGGTAAGACACTTAGGTATTTTAGACAACTCAACTGTTCTCCACTATTTGTGGATATGCCTGGGCATATTGAGAAAAAGTCAGGAATTGACTCAAGTAATTAGCAATATAATATGGAAGTGTAAATTAAGCATGCAGTTAGTTTTCCTTGTTCAGATGCTTACGGAGATCTGAATTTGAAGATGGAATACTCGAAGGTTCAGATAGCAGATGTGGGAAAGCACATCTAAGTGACATGCACAAGTGAAAACATCTACTTGCAGACCCCAGAAGAAGCACACCAATATAATAGGGGGGGAAATGGGGAATCATAATGAAATGATTTTCGGCATGACACACAGGAGCTTCTGTGATAATGAAATACAAGTTAAGCTACTCTTTTACTAGCAAATCTATTTTAAAACAACTACTTGCAGATCTTTATTCTCTGAGGAGAGGTAGTGTTAGTTTACCATTTGATCTATGAATGCAATAGCGAGTCATGTGTGGATTTCTATTAATTCTCACTAATTGACCAGCAGTTCTGGGAGCTATAGATTTCTGTCCATGAAGATAATTGCCTGTCACAATGAAAGATCACTGTAAAAGAAGCATCTCAGCTCTTAAATAGTCAATTAATATGTGATTTAAAATACCATAGTTTATACATGACAATGGTATTCCAGGGAATTGCACCTGTTTAGTAAGAGAATTCTTGGAAAATTCCTGAAGTCTTCACAAGGACTGGATGAGACTGAAGAGTGAGATTTGGTAGCCAAACGCATAGAAATGTAATGCTGCTTTGTGGCATTATGGAAATTGGGGAAAGGATGGCATGTTGTAGCACATTTATCTTCTCACAGTCCTTTGGCTTGGTGGTGTAGCTCAAGTGAATGGAACTTTCTGACCTCACACTTGAGTATTAGAGAGAAAATAAGTTTTCCCCTTTCCAGTTCAGTGGTGCCCTTTGCTTACAGGCTGCTGCAGCCTGTAAGGGACCAGCTCCAGGGTAGCACTTGCCATCTCCTGCAGGGAGAAATTAAGAGCAGAGTCAATAAAAATATATTGCAAACGCCAGCTTCTCTCCTATGAAAAGCTTTGGGAGATATTTCTTCCTCAGTTTGTCTTGGCATTGATTGATATTACTGGGATATTTTTCATGTCCATACAATAGATTAACATAGAAAGTTGAGAGCATGAAGGATGATATGTGTTTGAGATTGATGGTACAACTTGCCTTGCCCTCTTATGAGGCTTAGATTACAGTTGATGCTGCAGTAGGTTTGAGCTAGTCATTAAAGTTTAATATTTTAAAACTTTTTCCTCCCATCTGAGATACTTGGTAGCAAAAGATATAACTGTACTGCAGCGTGAACATTTCCCCTTCTGTCCCCTGTGTGCCCTTCCTCCCCTTCTAGTTGAACTTATATTTTTGCTACTGCTACAAAAATGGAATTAATCACCAAGTCTCATTTGTACTTTCAGGGAATATGAAGTGCATAAAGCAATCTATGGAGTAGAGTTGGGCTAGTGTGATAAGGCAGCTATGGCTATAATATTTCTTATTTCCTATGGAATATCTTTGTACATGTTTCTAATCTTTCATTAACTACTTGTTTTGGCTTACGCTGCTTAAAAACTTTGATGCTAAGAAGCACTGGAGCGGTTCCCCACTGCTCCCCACATTACAGCTGGGTATGAAAAAGACACTTCCTACTTCTGTTAGGTTTTGTAGCTAGATTTATGTGCAAAAAATACCTAAAAAACCTGCCAATATGATTATTTAATCTTACGTGACTGACATCTGCATGTTTGTCTCCAGCTTCCATCCTATTGCCTTAGCACTTTGTCAAATGAGAACATTTGTAATGTTCTGAGTTTTTCAATGAGCAAATCTCAGCTCAAAGTACATTTAAATACCTGCTATCTGGAAACCTTTTAAATTGTTCAGAACTTTTAAGAAAGAGTATCAGCTTGCTGTCAAAGCATGGTATAGAATGGCAAATTGCCGTCTCTGGCCTCAGATGCCTTAGGTAAGATTTCTAACTCCATATGCTATACCTGAAATGTAAAAAGTTAATTACATGCCCATTCTGCACCTTTTTCAAACAAAGTTAAAAGAAGAAAATTGGTAGATTAGAGATGTTAATTGTAATTCTGATCACATTAGGAAAATAAAGCACCTGCTTGTCAGGGTCTAATTTCAGTCCTTGTGGGACAGCTTTTATTATGAGATACTCACTAAGTGCTACCTATCTAGAGATGGTCTTGAGGAACAGTGCTGTGTTCGGGGACAGTCCCAAATTGCAATGAGACCAGGTGACAAATCATGCTCCATTGCAACCATCCCACAACCTGCTTTTTTTCTGCTATGTTGTGGGTGGCAGTGCCTGCCAGACCCCAGGCTAACTAAAATCAGATTACAAATGTTTCTGTAGAATGTAGGCCTTTTGTGGCTTATTCTTACCACATTTTTATTTGAATGTGCTCTTAATTTTTAATATTTAATTTGATCTGGAATCATATACAGATTTGCAAGTGAAATATCCCTTTGAGAACTTTTTCTTAGTACCACTGTTCTTTACCAAGTAGCTGCATGAAAATATTAAAAATCTGCTATTTGTAGCACTTCACATAGTTCTTTGAGATGTCCCACCGTGAGGCTGCCTTGTGAAGAAAGTGTAGCCTCAGAAGCTTCTTCTGAAGCAAACCCAACAAGGCATCCTTGTTGTGGCCTTTATGAGGGCAGCAAGCCTGTTGTAATTCATATTCTTTAAAAGCTTCTAGAAAACCATAATCTTCAAGTTAGTTCATCATAAAGTGGATGCTTGAGGAAAAAGTAGGGTAGATCTTCATTCCTATTTGCAAATGGAAACTGAAATGATGAACTTTTAACTAATGCTCTGTTGGGAATTGATGATAGAATTAGTAACTAATTAGACTTTCTAAGTAGTATCAGACAACCACTTGAATGACAAGATCTTCTTTTTCAACAATCTTTATCTGATTGTTAGGTGTATTTCCAAGAAATAAAACAATTTTAGGAGGTTTTATTGAAACTACTTCGTCCTTGATTTTGTAGTTTGATGTCAATGCACTGGTAGACTGCAGCTCTTGGGTATGTCACTATTTTAAAATTATGGCTTTAATTACAAAATCTCAGATGATAAAATCCCATATTGCTTTCTGCTGTAAAAACTACAACCTATAGGCTTTATTTCCTTCACTTAATTGTATACTAGCATTTACTGCTTTTGATATATGGTACTCTGTGAGCAAAGTGACTCACATCCACGGATGTGTGTAATGGTAGTACATTTAAATGAAATAAATCTCATTTAAATTCTAAATGATTGTGTTTTCTTATGCATGTCACTTTCTTCCTTCCTATTTACTAAACTTTGATATACTTAGCAAATGGAATGCTGAAAGATCTTAGAAACATGGGTTTTTTTCCTGCCGTTTTAACTGGAGAAATACTCACTGGTTTTCTAAAATGATTCCTACTTTTCAAAATAATTTCAAGACAATTGCTCACCTCTGTCTTAGTAGGGAAATGAGCACAGATTAGGTGTAGTAGAGTATAAATATATTTTTAGATGTTAAGCTATTTTTCCATAATTCATGTGATATTTTGATGATGACACTCTTAAATATGTAGTTGGCCCTAAAACATTCGGAGGGAAAAAAGTGGAACCAGGTCAAAATAGGAATAGTAGAAGGTAGACTTATCACTTCTTTCAGCTCTATTAATAAAACATGACTGCATTTTATTTTTCTTTTAAACTAGCTCAGCTCTTAGAAGCTTATTTCAGGAATGCTTATCTTCTAGGTTACAAGGTTTCATGTCTGAACTGTAGCAAGCTGTTAGAAGTAGAGTTCATTTGCTTAAGGGCAATCTCTATCCTTGTGAATGTTACATGCATGGCGAGTAGGGGAAAAAGCACTTTAGTATCAGCTCTGAAATCATCTAATTTCCAGCAGTTCTGCAAAAAATTCAAGACCTCTTATATTTTGCTCTATGAAGTGTTGGGCATAATCCTAATCCCATAGGATTTTATTTTATGGCATTTCCTGTAAGCAGGATACACCTTTTCATTTACCAGAACAGGTATTTTCCAGGGTTATTGCATGTGATTCTCAGGTCTCATTTTCTCCCATGGTACACCAATACCAGAACATGATTGCCTCATCACACTAGTCAGGGAATCTGACAGACTTTAGCTCTTCTGTGTTTGCTTCAATTGCACAGTTTGTACAGTTCAAAGCTCCAGAAAGAATGAGCTGCTCCTAGGACCACTAAGAGCACCAACCAGAAAGCTGAACTTGATGTTTAGCTTCTTGATGCAGATCAAAGTTTTACATGTACAGTTTCTTTACTAGTCATAATTATAAAGCTCTAACAACCTTGGTACCTGAAAAATCCCCAAGATCATGGATGTGTCTATTCTTGTAATACCACTGAACTTCAGGGCAGCAGCTGTGCTGAAGCACAGCTAAGACAGGATGACTATTAGACCTTACCTGTGGAAGTTTGTTCTTTGACTGTTTCTATTTTCACGTAGTTCAAAACATAAGTTATAACTGAAGTAAAATGAGTCATAGAAATCAGTACCTGGGTGGTAAAATGGCTCTAGCCCTATCTGCTTGTTGCTATTTTGTCTTGGAAAACTGAGCTGTTCTTGCTGCAGTTTATAGTTGGGTGTATTTGGGGTACTGTAAGGTGAGAGCAGCCTCTACCACACTCAGAGGCTGTATGGTCATAGTCCTTTAATCAGAATCTGCCTGATATCGCTGCTGTTCTTAGCAATCAAAAGTAGGAGAAATACTGTAGAAACAGTTCTTAATTCCACTTTTGCTCAAAGTTGGACGTACTTATAGTTCCCACGTGTGCTAATAGCTAGCTGGAAAAAATGTTCACTTTGACATTAGTATTTGGTGATCTTCAGACCTGAATTAGGTTTCACAGTCCAGCTAATAATAATCTGCATCTTTTTCAGTTGATAGTGTTATGACAAAGTTTAATGTGAGAATATTTTGATGCAGTGTCCTTTTAACAACACATAATTATCCCAATACAGAGTAAGGAAAAAAGAATGTTAAATTTTCTTAGATCCTCGGAGATAATTGTTGTACGTTTATGAAACAAACTTGAATATTGAAACTTAATGAAATTGTAAAAGTAAAGAAAACACTTTTTTGGTAATTCTTTGCTTCAGGTAACTTTTTCTTGAGGTTGACTTGAGAACACAGAATTTGAGAAGGTAACAGGCAGCTTTGACAAGGTGATAATCATACCCACCATGTCTGTGATAACTTCAAGTTTGAGCTTTGTCCCAGCCCATCCATAAGAATGCTGTGAAGTTGCATTAGACACCATCTCCTAATGAAATGTAGAGCTCAAAATGTAGCTATTGTGTTACTTTCTGATACTACAGATGAAGACCCCAGTAATAGATTATAGTCAGACTACAAAAGAATGTCATTGTGCAGGAAAATATAGAAATCCACAGTGCCAGGCTGATGAAATTCCTTAAAAGAGAAATTACAAATCACAAAAAGGAAAAGTGGACTTCAGGCTTTATGCTGCTTCAGATACTACTGTATAGCACTGGCAATGGTGAGATGGATATTGGAGTGTGATTGCTGATAAACTTCAACTAGAAATCCTGCATTAGTTGTGGAAAAAATAAGAAAGTGTATAAGGTGTAGTTGCTTTTCAAATTAGATTTGTTAGTTTATTTCAGCACTAAAACAGATGGAGCATTCTTGGTTTTTTTTTCTGGTTGTGTTTTGTATATATTATGTTCTGCCACAAAGGTTTTATTGGATGTACAGGTCTTGGAAGAAGTGCAGCATTACTTAGTTTTTTCAGCATTGTAAAAATTCTTTGGGAGCACATAAATTGCTTATGGTGTCCACCTTTTCATGAATGATCATATGGAGAAATCAGGAGCTAAACTGAGCTAGTCAGTGACTGTGTGATTATCCTATGAAGTGAAATTAAAACCTTTGTTCATAGCCAGCACCAATACTCTGTTGAAGTGCAGAGACTCAAAGTCTTGGCTTCTACTAACATGCTATGTGAATGAGTTAATTAATTTACAGACCTGATAAGTAGCTGTAACTGTAGTTTTGGGCCCCAACTGAGAGAGGCAGTTTACCTATAAAAGGGATCATTAGATCTTCTGGTGATAATGTCCCTGATGTTTTTCAAGTCCAGTTTGTTACTGTGTTGAAGGCTTATTTTGTTGCTCTCAGTTCTGTGCCTGGTCTTTGTGCAGATTTGTGGTGATTACTGTAGATGGCAGCAGAAGCTAAATAAAATACTAAATTTTAAAAACTAATTAAACCCCTCTGCTACTGTCCTAAGTTCAGTTTTTTCTCTTGGTGCCTTCCAGCTGTTCTTGAGGATTGAAGCAATTATAGGCAGTAGAAGCCAAATTAAATAAAATGTATATTGAATTAAGATTTAACTTGTAGGCAGTTGCTTTTTGTGTCCTATACTAGAAGCCAGTTTTCAAGTTTCCATGATAACCCGTGAATCCCCCCCTTCTCTGTATATGCATTGGGTCAAAGAGCAGCAGCAATTCTCTGCAAATCACAGATGATGTCTTGGGAGTAGATTTATTTTCCCCCCTTTTAATAAGGCTACTCTTTGCTTTCTCTTGGTGCAACAGATCATAGAATCATAGAACAGTTTGAGTTGGAAGGGACCTTAAAGATTGAATTCCAACCCCCCTGCCATAGGCAGGGACACCTCCCACTAGACCAGGCCGCTCAGTGCCTTGCCCAGCCTAGTCTTGAACACCTCCAGAGAGGGGGCATCCACAACCTCTCTGGGCAACCTGTTCCAGTGTTTCACCAGCCTCACTGTAAAGAATTTCTTTCTTATGTCAAGTCTAAACCTACCCC
>VZTY01028959.1:539397-615128 GCA_013400935.1 Turnix velox
TGACACACCCAAGTCTTTCTCTATGGAGCTGCACTCAAGCCACTCTCCACCCAGCCTGTATCTGTACTTGGGATTGCTTTGACCCAGGTGCAGGATCTTGCACTTGGCCTTGTTGAACTTCATGAGGTTGGCTTGGGCCCACCTCTCAAGCCTGTCAAGGTCCCTCTGGATGGCATCCCTTCCTTCAGGTGTATCAACTGCACCACACAGCTTGGTGTCATCTGCAAACTTGCTGAGGGTGCACTCGATCCTACTGTCCATATCTCCTATGAAGATGTTAAATAGCACTGGTCCCAGTACTGATCCTTGAGGAACACCACTTGTCACTGGTTTCCACTTGGACAATGAGCCATTGACTGCAACTCTTTGAGTGCGACCATTCAACCAGCGCCTTATCCAGCGAGTGGTCCATCCATCAAACCCATAAAATCTATCCTTGTATGCCACCTCTTCTCAACACACAGAACACAAGGAAAAATATTATTGTACCATCATGCTGATTAGTTGATTGATTAGAGCATTTTCTCTTCCCAGTGTACTGGTCAGTGAGAGAAGCTCAGGGGGCTCTGAGGACAGGCATTACCCCTTTAGAAGTATTTGGACTAGTGGATTGATTTTTAATGGGAAATGTCATTATTATGTAAAGCAATAGATGGCTTTTAATAATGGAAAGGGCATAAAAACACAAATGATTATGTGTGAACTTGAAAGTGGGCTTTAGGCACAAGCAATAAATAATAAATGTTCCGAAGGTTCCATCCCTGATTAGCAAAATTGCTTGAAAAGAATGAGCTATGAGAGCTGGGGGGGGTCTGCAGTCTTTGTTTTTACTCTGAAAACCATGAAACTCAATTTTCTGCATGGCAGACACTTAAAATTAGACAAAATGTAGTACATCAAAATTACTCTGGTTTAGAAATATTTCTGAAATCCCTTTATTATGAAAAAGAACTACAGGGAAGTATGGAACTGGTGTTTAACAATTGTGTTCGATATATGCTGAAGGTGGGCACAAAGCTCTGGGTATTAAAGTTTATGAATGTAGTAATGCACTGCTTTGAGGGAATTAAACTTTAATATTGATGATAAACCTTCCATAATAAAATGTGGGGAGAGGAAGAATAATTCTCTCTTGCGAAGTCCCCAAACTATTTAAATTATTACATACAAGCTAGAGCATCGCCTGAGATTTTTCTAAATGAACTTCTATATCATCATACACATGTGAATGTACACTGGGCACAAGGTGTTTCTCAGTGGAGCTGCTTTCTAGCCTGCAGAAGGTGCTGTCTCAAATGACTATTTCTTTGAAGTGATTGATCTCTAGCATCGATTCCACAATATTTCTCTCAAGATACACATCATTCACTACCCAGAGTGTGTACCAGTGGGAGGTTTTCTCTTGACTGCTTTGAAATGGTGGGAGATTCCTTCAGTGGATTTTTATGCCAGTCTGATGTTATTTTTAGATAATATTATGGAAAGAGATATTCTAACACGTTAAAATGCAACGTGCTGGTATTCTATAGGAAACTGTAAGATGTAGTGATCTGGAATCAGATTTTTGTCAAACAAGCGTGTCTGAAAAAAACCACAAATTCATGTTTCTCATTAAGCAGAAACAGGAAAGTATCATTTTAGGTAGCCATTATAAAAAGTGAAGATGTTTGGGAAGTTATCCTTGGCACAGAATCCAGCAGCCACAAATTTTAGCAGCAGTTACTGAATGCAGCTGCAGTGATCCGGTGATCTTGGGCTGCTGTATTGTCAATTCACACGTCTATCTAACAAGTAGAAGAGAACTGTTAGAGGATTGATCTGGTACAACTACAGATTTCAAATGGGATTAGCAAAACCTTGAGGGAAACGAGTTTGCTCTTGATTCTTTGCTCTATGTGCTGTAGTAGAAGGTGAGATGTTTTAGGAGATAGTCTATTATGCTTCCAATTAGATGAAAAAGATCTAAGGCTATCCACTAGGAGAAAAATAATGTAAGTTTAAGCAGGAAGCAGCTATAGAAACTCAAACCAGGGTGGAGTTGTTCTTGTAGCGTTTTAGCTTTTGATTCTTTAGGAAGCTCCTTCCTGGGAGGGGAGATGAGACACTGGCCCAGGTTGTTCAGAGAGGTTGTGGAGGTCCCATCTCTGGAGACATTCAAGACCAGGCTTGTAGAGGCTCTGAGTAACCTGATCTAGTGCGAGATGTCCTTGCTTCCTGCAGGGAGTTGGACTAGATGGCCTTTGGAGGTCCCTTCTAACCCAGCACATTCTAAGATCTCTGCGTTTATCACAACCCAGTGCTGTGCATGTCTGAATGTGAAAATTTCTACTCTCTTATGGGAGAAGGAGTCCTAATCACCTTCCAAATCACCAAAATAGCTAGCGAAATATCATAATCTTTTCATTTATACCTTTGCAAAGAGGAAGGTGCTTCTTAATTGTGATTCTTGAAGAAATATATTTTTAATTTCTAGTTAACAGGAAATCCTTATGTCAGATCAATTCAAGAGGTTCTGAAGCAGTCATTGCTATTACTAAAGTTAATCAAAACTTACTGCAGTGTAAGAAAGATCAATAGAAAACAGATTGAGATTGTATAAGTAAGGGTAATTCTGCTCCAAGACTTCTATAGCTTCTCCCTTCAGCCTGACTGCTGAAGGTTTCATATGGCCCACTGATGTCTTTATTAATCAAGTGAGAGCCAAATCCTCCAGGCACTAAACTTGGTGTTTCTGTGTGTTTAGATGCATGGTGGATTTTTTTTTTGAGTTTCTGATGCTTCAGAAATGAATGATTTCTGAGATAAATTAAATTTGGATGATTGTGCTACACAAAGTGGAAAAAAATTTCCAAATTTCCTGCAGGATCTTTCATAAACTTCAAAGCACTTTCAATGTGGATACAATGTAGTGAGATCCAGTTAGATCTGGTTAAAAGATCACATTCATCAAGACTTCAGTCTGGACAAAATATGAAGGGAAACTGCATTCCTGCTTGAAAAATTTTGATTGATTCATTTGGGCATAGCTTTGATTTTTAAAATTTTTCTGCGTTAGTTATACTCTATACTATTTATAATCACAGGCACTACTATATTATTACATTGATGTCATGTAACTATAGATGCTAAAATAGGTGCATAACAGTTTGATCCACACATCAGAAATTAAATCTTATGTATTAAAATGCGTTTATCAACTTAAAAAATATATTGAACACCTAGTAAATGTAGGGGTATTTCAACAGAGATTCAAACTATAGATGTATTTCTGATTAACAACAGAATTAGGGAAAATCTACATTGTTCAGGCTGTGGTGTGTCTGCAGAACAGTTGTCATGGTGGGCAAGAAACTGGCAGTCCCACCTGCTGCTTTACTGCAGACTTAACCAACCTGTATTCTGACTTTGGGCAGTTAAACAGTAATTGACTTTAGAAAGTGATTGAAAACAGTATTTGCTTAACATACAAACTATTGTCCTTTGGACTATTTCCTAGTGTGATTGACCTTTATTACACTTTCCTCTATTCTTGCATGCATGCTACTCTGGCATTTACAGTAACATTTGATGGCAGGCTGAAATTCCTCATTAGCTTTTCAGGTGTGAAAGTAACTTGTGATTACACTTGTGATTACACACACTTGTGCTCAGGACAGGCAGCTCTTGCTTCTGTCTTCAAGATCTGGTCATATTGTCCGTGAGAGATGGATGCTTAATTGAAATTGAACTACCCCAGTATCAATTTTGTGAGGATTGAGTTGATATCTTAAGTAGCTCTAAGATATAGAATATATGAATTCACGAATTTGTGTCTCCATGTTGAACTAGGTAATTTTGCTTTCTTTCTACTTGAAAATTAGAGGCATAATTTCAATTCCTTTCTGCAGAAATGAGATGGACTGAACCCATATGAGTGTCTTAAAGGTTCATTTGTCTGCTTTATGCTGTAACCAGGAAAACTCAACTGTACCATTGTTTTAAGGCAGACTTTCAGCTCAGAATTATGTCTGAAGATTATTGTTATGTAACTTAGTTTTATCCAAATGATGCAACTTTCTAACTTCTAATTAGTACATATACATAGCTGCAGGAGGAATTGTATGTGCCATTGGTTCTCTGTGACAAAATGATGCAGCTTTTCAAAGTTATTCCTCATTTATAAACACTGGATTCATCAAAGGATTTTGGGACAGTGGAATCAAATCTAATGTGCTCATTTTAAAAGGTGCGCTTTAACCTTCCCTGATTATTTTAGGAAACACATTAAATGGTATTTTTACTCTGAAAGCAGACAACATTCAAAAGCAGTAAACACACACGTATTCATATGCATTTTACTGTGCATATCAATATGCTTTAAGAGTATACTCAATGGAGTGTAACATCATCTTCAAAGTCATTAGGAACCACTAATGTGTGTTTAAAGAAGTTATTCTAAAGACCTATTTACCTGATAGATTTAATGGTCCTGATGGAACTGTTAAAAACTAAATGACAAAGCTTTTAAAAATGTCCTAAATGTTTTGAAAAAACCCTATGGTTCTTAAGCATTTACAGTCTGTCTGGCAAGCTGCAGGTGTCATTTAAGAAGCCTGCACTATAGGAGGAATGAAATGATACAGGAATGAATAATCTGATTTTGATGTTGACACTTAGGACTGCATACTGCAATTGTGGAATTCAGCTGAATTTCATTCAGCTGAAATGAAGTTGTCTTAAAAAAAAATAAAAAGCAATTAATAAAACAGGAAAAAAACCCCAATAACAAATATACAGGACACTTCTGATGTTAGCTTCTTCATGTTTTCTCCTAAGAGAACTCTTATGTCCCTGTCAACAATAAGCACTTCTCTGGGATGCTGAGGTCTGCAGAGGTGGGTATTACCATAGGCATCACTTGCAGAGGTGCAATAGCTATATAGGTATATACAGCTGCTGTTAAACTTGGAGAATGAAATTCTCTTGGATTACTCATCCAAGAAGGTAGGGAGGTCTCAATTGTCACAAAATTTGAGAAATTGTGAAGAGTATCTTATTAGAGAAGCAGATTAGTTGAGCCATTAGTAGTGAAAGCTTCTTGACAGCAGCTGTTGCTACCTCCAGTAGTGTGTGTCACACTCCGTCAGCCTGTGCTAAACTGGAGTCAAAATAAAAACAAGCTGAGGATAGGGATCAGCATTGTTTCGTAGAACGATAAGAACTGCACTGCAGAAGGATTGAATCTCAGCCTGCCTGTCTTGTGTCCCAACTGTCAATTGAAGTTCACTGTTACCCAGCTCAACTTTTTAATTATCTTTCTGGTCTCCTTAGTGGACTCCAGCTTGCCCAGCTGGCACTCTAATAATGGCATCTCTTCTTCAAGTCCCATTCCCGACATGTTTCATCGGTGTTAAATACAAGTATCAGAGTAACCTTAGGGCCTTGGTCCATGTTTTGACACCAGGGCAATTTAGGTAAGCACCTAGGAATGTGAATTTTGGTTTTAAGAGATGTTCTTGACATCAGCAGTGCATAGATTCTCTTATATGAAGTACAGTTTCACTGAGACAGTATATCTTAATTTCTTGGAATTAATTCCAAGTGTATTACTTTAGATTTTTTTCTTTGATAAGTAAAATAGAAGTTTTTTTACATGATCTGAGTACTATGTGAGAGCTCAAGTCTGCTGTGACTCCAGCAATACTTGTGGTGTGACTGGACATCTGGTGTGCTTTAGCAGATGCTTGGTTTACCAGATTCAGTGTCTCTGTTTTCCCAGCCTCATTTTTCTACTTACTGTCAGTTTCCCTTTGTGCTTACATTACCCCAAACAAGTATGAATGCCAAGTGCAGTGGAGCTCTGGTTTCTGTACAGAAGCTTCTGTGCATCACTGCTGTAGGACATAAAATTCTGCAATCAGTCCTCAGGTTGACTTTGCACAGGGCTCAGTGGCTCAGGTATTCTAAAATACCATCATTCTGTATTTTGTGGTTCAAAGACCCTTGAAGCCAGAGGAAAGAAATAATTGTTACCAATTACAATTGTTACTTTAGATATTCAAGAGAAGAGTTTTCTGGTCTTCACTTCCAAATAAAGAAATATTTTCCTTGATTAATATAGATCTCCATGACTAAATTGGTAGAAATGTTTGATGTTTTTATCTCTAAGTGAAGGCTGCACAANCCCATGACTAAATTGGTAAAAAACTTTTTATGCAACTGAAGCTCTTTTTTTGGTGATGTGACATAAGTAACTTGAGGGATGGTTTTTCCTTAAATTATTTTCTGTTATGAATAGAAAATTAAAATGTTTGATGTTTGTATCTCTAAGTGAAGGCTGCACAAAATGTCTTTTTTCCATGGGACTGGAAAAACAGTTCATTAGGAAAGCCAGTGCATAATTTGGATGTGTATTTCCTTTAGTTTTGATTCAATTTTGCATGCTAGAATTCTCTAGTGACCTTAGTTATCTTGTTGACTTTGTGGAGTTGGACAGTTTTCAAAGTAGAGGGTGAAGAAGTCTGTCATGTAACTGCCAGCCTAATGTCTAACATCTAAGTGCTCTTCCAGGAATGACAGTGTTGATAAATTAAAATATCTAGGTATAGAATCAGGTGGATATAGAGTTCAAATAGCAGTAGTACAGCTACTATGAATAAAAATGCTAATGAAAGTACAGGCTTCTCTGGATCTTGTTACAGAGGAACACTCTTCTTGACTTGAGTCAAGTATTTTTCTTGAGTTGCTATTTCTGAATCCAAATCAAAAAAGGACAACGAATGTGTTTGCTCTTTGCTGCCTTCAGTAGCTCATTATCTTTAAAGAGTAATTTCTGTGAATAAAAGCACTATCTGCACCTGGGTGAGCATAATCTGTAGCAGCAGCAGCAGTCCTTATTTAAGAGTGGAAGAGTTGCTGATGAGGAGTGGGTATGCATGAGGAATTTGGCATTGGCACATGCAAAGAGATGTCTTTCCTCAGAATCAGTGTGGCTCAGATCTTGGACACATTGATAGTTTCAGATTCTGAAAGAGAGTTAAGAGTAACTAAATACTTTGTGAGTTTATCATCTGAAAGACTCACTGGATTCTAAATTTCACAGCTGTCTCTGATATTATGGGCCAAATGAGAACTCTGCATCTGAAGGGAATTACAATTGGGAGTTTGGTACTGGAGCCAAAACCTGCCATCTGTGGTTGTGCTTTCTAGACATGAATAAATTAACCAGCTTCTAAAAGCTGAATAAACCTAATGTTTGAGGTTTTTGAAGTGAAAAATGCTCTTGGGGGTGCACCTTTAGTTCAGAGGGCTATAGCTGTGCTAGGTGTGCATGTGTTTAAAAATGTATAGGTATGGAAATTTTTGAAGGCTTGATCCACTAATGTTTAAATATCACAGAAGCAAAGATGTATATAAGATTTTATGTGTATATATATATCTCTGTGTATGTAGATTTTAATAGTTCAGGTGTGATGCTACATTAGAAATAGTTGACAAATTGATCTTTCCTGTTTAAACAGTAGGGTGGCTCAACTTCAGTTCCTGTTACAACTTTGCCTAAGCTTACATATAAAATAGTAACTTGTATACATTCTATTATTGTCTACAAGTTAATATTGGAAAAGTGAAGATTGCATAGCCAAAGGAAGAGAAAAAATGTGGAGACTATCAGTCTTTAGACATGTAAAAGGTTGCTGCAGAGATGAAGGTAATGACAGTAATGTGGATCCACAGGGAAAAGAGCAAAAGGTAATGGGATTCAATTGTAGCAGAAGAGACTGAGATTTGGCATTAAGAAAAGCTTTCAAACTGCAAGCTCAAAATTAATCACAGGAATAGATTACTTTGGGAAAGTAGATTTTTTGTAACTGAAGGCTTTTAGAAAATGGTTAGACAGATGGCTCCATGGATGAGCCATATATCCTTCTTTGTCTTATTGTTCTGTCTTCATTGCTTCCTTTTTGTTTCTATATTCTCATTTCTTTTGGTAATTTTTTGCTCCATTTTTGGATGTATGAACATTCTGAAAAAGTTCTTGGCCAAATATATTGCTAGAAGAAAACATTTTATCTAGCACATTGTTTTAGATGGGTGTCTTATAGAAAGGGAGTGTTTGTGGCCGAAGGAGAGACTGAGGATGGAGAAAGTGCCTGAGAGATGCTGGGGATTAGAGCTGCATGTGTTTTCTTTATGGTTCTGCTTCGAGTAATTCTGAATCTGCACCAATTTGCTCACTTCTGTAATTAGTATATAAATTGTTTCATGTCTACTTATGACTCTTATTTATAGGCTGTGAGCAGTGCAAACCATATTCCCAAACTCAGATCAAGCTGGATTCTGATTTTGGGTTCCAAAGCAAGTGTAAGCCACCTTATCTACTGAGTTAAATGCATGCAGTAAGAGAGCATACTTTAAGCTTAATAGTTGATAAAATGGAGTGCTTGATTACTGAGGATTGATAAGACAACAATTTGTTGTCAGTTATTACTGGAAAAAAGGCAATAAAAGAAGCATGGTACACTCTGCAAATACCTTCTCAAATCATTATTTACTTTTTCCTTATCTGCATGTCTGATGCAAGATGAGAACCATTTGTGAATCTCCTCTGTCAAAAAGACAATGGAGTTTTGTGTTTGAGACTAGATCAGGTAAATCTATCTATAACAGTGGATATTTTAAGCAATACTATAGCTTAATATGTTAATTAGAATTTATATGTATATTTGAGACTGTAGCTTTTTGCATGCCTGATGAATCTTAAATGTTTTGTTTAAGTAACAATACATAGATGAAATCTTTTTAAACCTTTCAAAGGCAATGTCTGGCCTTCCTGGAAGGGAATACGTTGGAGTTGTTTTTTACAAAATCTGTATAGTTAGTCAAAGCAATTGACTTCCGCCAAGTACCACTATGAATTCATAGATAAATATTTGAGGAAAATTCCCTGATCTTGGCAATAGCTTTCATTTAATTGGCTAAAGTGAATGGCTGCACCTATGTAAACATGAGCTGGCTGTGGAATAGATAGAAATATCTCTGTGTTCATTGTGTACTTGATATTTGATTGCTTGATAAATAAAACTGCTAGCTGACCTAACAATATCTATTGATTTTTACTGCTGAAGAAGCAGGCGTACTAAATGGAAAATGTCCAGCCCAGGCAGTTTCTAACCTTTTATTGTTCTGTTACTACAATGAGAGAAACCTCCTCTGGCCAGTAAAAGTGATGTAATTACTTCCCACATATCAAGATAGATTTCCAAAACAGATGAAGACAGGCAGAGCAGTAACAAGAATCTTAAACTTCAGGAGATAAATGAGATACACTGGCAAAGTTCCCCACCCCAAACTGTATTGCTATCAAACAAATAGCAAAACAACATTCTAAACCTGATATTTATTTTCCTTAAATTCTGTGAAAGATAAAGTTGAGCTACTAAAGAACTGACAAAACATTTGTTTACTTATTTACATCTGTGGCACCAACACTGGGAGTAAGAAAAAGTATATCCATCTATCGAAAGGAAAACATGAATGCTTTTTGTATTCTGGCAGAGGAAAGGAAAACATGTATCTTTCAATATCTTACAGCTTTCAGGATGTGAAATTATTTTGAAGGGAAAAGGGTGAGGGAAGTAAACATACTGGACAAATTTTGATGCCATCCTTATGACTATTTCCTGCGTATCTGTATTATTCTTTTTTTCTTGTGATAACATTGAAAACCCTTTCCATCACCCATAGGCCCAAGAGTATGACAAATAACAAGATCCAACTAACAGATGCTAACAGTGGGAGAGGATGTGGATTTTAACAGCTGACAGTCTCACCGTTTGCACCATTTGTTAATTCAGACCATTCCTGTAGGGATTAATGTAGAGAAGAGGGTTCTTGAAAGAATCCTGGGGACATTAGGGCTGTCTTTGAACAATATTTACTGAGAACTCCTGTGAAGAAGGAAACATCCTTAGCTTCAAGATACAATGAGCAGAACTAGAGAGAGCTTGTGGGAAATGACTGAATCTGAACATTTTGATAATGCTTTTCAAGTCATAATTTATAGTCACAATGAGCTGAGGAGTTTGAATTTGCATTGGAAAACCTTCAACATATGTTAGCTAAATACAGCCGTTACATCTTGATTAAACTTAATAGACAGACTCTGCTGAGTCACTGCCTCTTGCTCTATGCAGAACATGATTTGCTTTTGCCTAAAGAGTTTTATTGAAGAGACTGCTGAGTACAGAGAGCTTTAACAAAGACATCTCAAAGTAAACACTGACATTTGTTACTGCTTCTGTTGAGCACTGCTGAAAGTCCCCAGGAACTTGGGAAATTGAGCTGTCAGATCTATGAAGATTAAATGAAACTTTGTTCTGCGGCTTCAGTCCCTTAGGAAAGTTTTTCAGGTCATTTAGCAATGGTATTGCGTGGAGGGCTGATTATTATTTTCCTAAAAATTATTCCCTCTTGATAAATATAGCATGACAACTTGGCATTGCTATTGGCCCATTACTGTTTGATTAAGGCAATGCCTTAACTGACAAGGCATTTTGCAGTCAACTTGCCTTGTCCTCAGCAGGATTGGATGACTGATGTGTGTCAGATGCAACCACTGCATCAACTGACTTGTAAATTCTGGCAAAGCAGATTCACAGGATGACTTGTCAAGGAAGCACAAAAGGCTCTGGGAGGAAGATTCACTTCATGTTATTTCTGAACATAACCATAGCTACTTTTTAAGAAAGAAAGATGCAGCAAAAAATGAAACCACAGTGAAGCCATGCTGTGACTGCTTGATTTTTATTGAACTGGATCTTATTTTAGACTTCTGTATTCTAATTAGTGAGTCAGTGTTAATGGATGTCTTATTAACACTTTCTTTGGACTGCTGCCCCCATGATTTTTTTTTATGTGTATGTTATTGCCAAGAAATTTCAGACACACCTTTGAAATGCAACAGTAACTCTTCATCCTAAAAAAAGACTCTAAATCGAACAACCACACATTACCTTCTAATTTTCATAGTAATTTCTCAAGTCCATGAATAAGGACCTGAGAAGGGCTTTGAGTATGGATGGAGCAGTTGTGAGCAATATTTTGTTCTCAGTGTTGTACTGGTTGAACCTGAGAGTATGGCAAGCATTGCTGTTGTACCAGTATTTCAGTAGTGGTCTTCATGTTCCACTGGGGACTAAGTTAAGAAGTTTTCAACTTTTTTTCATCCCCATTCCCAACCTCAGCAGGGAGATCAGTGCACAATGAAAGGTGAATGTTAGTGTCTGATCTCACAGCTCACCCTTCCCTCCAGTCATTCTATAGCTGAGAAGATATACCAGTCTCTGCACAGCCCAAGGTGATTCAAAAGTGTAGATATGCTGGTAAAAATACCTAATATAGAATGAGCATTAAATTCGTGCTTCCACCTTGAGGCAAATGTGAGCACCGGATGTAGGACAGTTTCAGTATTTATCAGTGCTTCTTGCTGAATATAAAGAGGTATTATGGTTTCCATTATCTAATACTGCAATCTGCATGCAAGGTTCTTTTCTAAGACAATCCCTTTTCTGTTGCTTCCTACACTCAGAGTAAAAATATAAAAGGCTGAAATATGAAACACACTGAAATCCACCATTTCTGTGTAGAGAGCTGGAGATGCAGCAAGCATAAGCCAACCTTTATCACAGAGATAATGGTTTACAATTTAATTGCTACTAAACTGAGAACTTCATTGATTGTCAAGAGAAGTTACCTTTGGGTCATTCGTTTTTTTGGCTCTACATACATTTTAATCAGCTTCCTCCATGCGTGTAGTCAGTACTTCTGCCAAGCTTTGAGCTCCAATAGTATCTAGTTCCAACCTCCTGCCTTGGGCAGGGACACCTCCCACTAGATCAGGTTGCTCAGTGCCTCATCCAGCCTGGCCTTAAACACTTCCAGGGAGGGGGGATCCACAGTCTCTCAGGGCAACCTGTTCCAGTGTCTCACCACCCTCACAGGAAAGAACATCTTTCTTACATCCAGCCAGAATCTCCACTCCTCCAATTTGCAGCCATTACTCCTAGTCCTGCCATCCTGTACCTTACTAAAAAGTCCTATCCCAGCCTTTCTGTAGGCCCCCTTCAGGTACTGATAAATCGGTATGAAATCCTCCTGACACTTCTCTTCTCCAGGCTGAACTACCCCAACACCTTCTGTCCTCAGAAAGGAGGTGTTCCAGCCCNCCTTCTGGGCTGCATGTTTCTCATCCCAACACCCCCTAATCCTTCTCTTCAGAAGTGCATTCAAGCCACTCTCCACCCAGCCTGTATCTGTGCTTGGGGTTACACCAGTCCAGGTGTGGGTTTATAATCTAGTGACTCTCATTAAAGAACTAATGAGCCTCAGATAACAGAACAGTTCTCGTGTAAATTCAGCTTAGTAAGTAAGGAGGGAGCCCACTCTGTGTTTGAAACAACTCAAAACACCAGGAGTTGGCACTGTCTGCTCAGATGTTCCTCCTCTTGGTGGAGTGACATTTGGACACACAAGACAAGTTGTAAAAATATATTTCCTCTGAAATTACAGCTGTTTGAATTTAAAGGTTTTGAATTAACTGGGTTGACAGAAGCAGAGATACCTGCCACAGCTGGCAGTTTTGTTACCATGGGGGCTGACAGTGAATTTCAGCCCTGAGCAAAGTTCTTGCCTGCTGCAGGAAGCAGCCCAGCAAACAGACACATTCAAGCTTGTGATTAGCATGAAATAAGTGTAAGAGCAGATCCTGCTGCTTGACTTATGTGCTTCTGTAACACATTCATGACAATTTGGATATGAATATCTGGTTAACATCTCTCTGCACAGATTGTCATAAATTGTGTGTTGATGTTTCCTTCCCTTTTCTTTTGTGTCCATCTAAACTTAGGACAGGAATCCCTTGGCATTACATTCAGTTGGGTTTATTAAAGCCAAGCAAATGTTGACACTTAAATCTCATTAAAGACATCATGTAATCTCAGAGAAATGTATGAACAGTCTCAAAATGTCTTTGTCTTTTAGCAGTTTCTCTCCCTGACACACAGAAGTTAACAGTACCCTTAAGTCAGGACTAGTGTGTCTCTGGAGCTTGAGATGCTGATGGTACATTACAGTATAGGCTACACTGAAATAAGGTCAGAAGGAACAATTTAAAGTATTTCTTCATTTGAATTTTCTTCTATCCTGTAAGCTTTCTTCAGAATTTGTTCAATCCTCCTAAAAGCTATTTTTTGAGTTTCTTTGCCTGGCCAAAATGAAGTCAAGACACCATTCTGTATGTCTGTCCTTTAATTTCTAGTATTGATACAGGTATGTGTTCTATTTTCACCTTGGGCTTTAGGAATTCATTCTCAATGGTGGCGATAAATATTAGAATCAAGTAACAAATAGAAAATGCCACTATCTGTAAGTTTTGCTTCTATGCTACCATCTTTCATGAGAAGGCTTGAGGGAAGAGGGCATAGTTATAGCCTGGAGTGGCATCAAGGAATTTCTTATTTGGTTCCTAAAGCAGTTGCTTGATTTTCCTCTAAGTTGTAAATTCTTGAAGTACAACAGAGTCATTGGAAATACTTGCAGAACTAATTTCAATGCTGTTATTCTAGTTTCCGTAAGATGTTGTGGAGACAGTCTTAATGGCAGAGAGAAGGGAATTATTTGCAGGGAAGTGATGAAAGAATTCCTCCTAAAACTCTGCTCTCTGTACCTAGTTCTCTGCATGTTACAGCACTTGCTCAGAGCATCTGCTTTATTGCCTTTCTTTTATATTGTTACTATGTTTTTATTGCTGTTTCTGTTACTGACATGTACTCTAGCATGTTAGTGTTATCTATGTAATTTCCAAGCTTGTACACCTTCATAAACTTACTGTGTAAGGTGTTATATCTTGCAGGTGCTATAGATTTCTTTTTTCTTAAATATACAAATTTTAAATTGCCTTCAGGACACATGCCATTTATTCTTAAATTGAATCTTATTTTTTGTAATCCAGTTCCAACTGATGGAGCATTCCTCATATTATACTGAGAGAAATAAACACACAGCTCTAAGAGCTGTCTTGACAAAGTATTCTATGAGCTTGTAATAGCTGCATGCAACTGAATTTTCATTTTACTTTTATTTACTGGAGAGAGCTAGCCTCTAGGATTTTGAATTGATTCCTCACTTCTCTTTGCATTTATATGTATTTCTTCAATAAAAAGAAGAAATCTCCTGTTATTTCAGGCCTCATCAACCTTCCTGAAAAATAAGACATATAATAGTAGTAGAAGAAAATTTGAAATGTGTAACTGTAGCTTTCTTTCAATCCTAGAAGAAATACCTTATAAAACAGCAAGTGTTTGGAGCAGAAGGTGGCTTGTAATTGCAGCTGTTCTTTGAAACTGCATTCAGAGAACAGTTATTATAGTTATAACAGATTAAAAAATAACTGGTGGTGCATACATCAAAATTTGTTCTGAATAATTTAAACCATGTGTTAAAATGTTTTTAGAAGTATCTACTCAAGTCCTGGGCAGTGCACAGCAGTGCTGCTCTAAATGGAGATGAGAAAAGGCTTCATATCAGACACCAAAGCTTATTCATATTTAGCATATGGGTGTCAGTTGATGTAATTTAAGTTATGCATGTAGAATCCATGGCAAAATATTCCTGTTAGCTGTAAGGAAAAATGAAAGCTAGAAAGATGTTGCATATGGCTGGAAGTAGTCAACAGTGTTTCCTAAACTCATTTAAATCAGAGTGACTTGTGCAGCCATCTTTTAGCCTGTATTATCTTCTGGTTTTCTGCAGCAATGAAAGCAATGAATTTTTTGAGTGGAGACTTAACCATGAAACTGTGAGACCTGTAAAGCAGTTTTAGTAATGTTGTCTCAACACGTGGGTTTTAGTACTTCTGCCTAGGTAGAAATATTAAGTGTTTATATAGGCCTATACATAAGATATCAAGGACAGGAAAAAATTTGTTCTGCTTTTTTAATAAAAAAAGACTACCTGTAGATATCTTTTATAAATATAAGAGATAAATATTTAATCCCAAATGAATAGACTTAGGAAATTAATTTAATTGTTCCTAGTTACATGATTTTTGCTGATATTTGATTATTTTTTGATGTCTTAGTCCTAGAAACTTGTAGGTAACTTGTCTAAGCAGTCTGGGGTAGCAGTATGTAAGGCAGTGAAATTGCATTGCTATCAGCATAGTGCTAGTGCCGAGTCATTAATAGACCTTTGTGCCATTTAGATGTTAAATTATATTTGTGTGCAGTTCCATTCTGATACCATAAAATAACATTAAAAGCATCTTTGTAAAAAGTGTTTTCTATGTCAGGGATAAGGCAGGTAGACAACTCTGGAGAAATATTTCTGAAAACAATCACTGATGAAAAATGATGTTGTATAAGAAATTTTTCCGTGCCTGCAAAAAGAATAAATTGGGTTGTGGTTCTGTGTCTGTAGTTCTTGTCTTTCAGTTCAATTAAGTAAAATAATGATTTTAGCAGTTCCTGATTGTATGTTTCAATGATGGAGTGCAATGGGATTATGTTTCTGTGAGATTTTGAGTGCAATGATTTTGGTTCAGTTGGTGCAAACTAGGAATTATTGGAGAATTATTGGCTGTCCTGAGCAGAATTACTGCCCAACTGAATTTCTCTGAGCTTCCTATGAAGGCAGAAACTTTTTATTTCTTATCTGCTTTGAGGTCTCCCAATCTGTACTAACCCTACCCACAAGCTGTGCTGATTTTCCAAGATGTGTGGGGATGTTTACTGGCTGTTACAGTACAAGGATGAACTCCTCAAACTGGAAGACCTCAGTGATGATTATCATTACTCTGCAGATTCTGCTTCTGATTGTCTTGTAACACCCTTAGATAAAATGTCCCAGGGAGACTTGTAGGTTACTGACAGCTTTTGCCTCAGTAAACCTGAAGTAATTCTACTCAGGAGATAAATAGGCAATATCAGACATGGTCATCTTATCACTTTTCTTTGTGATTACATTTTGAAACTACTTATTTAACTCTTGAATTGTTTTGTCTTTTCCTTCAAATTGATTTCACAGCAGGTCCTGCGATAATCTTCTCACTTTACTGAGTGAGTATTAGGAAATTTTTAGTAGCTCAGTCAAGTCATTGTAGTTGGCAGTTGTCTAGGTTTCTTCTTGCTTTGCTTACATTCTCCATCATCAAGAAACATCTTGCCTTATTCTTTCCAGGGCTTCAGTGTTCAGCAATTTAAAGTTTCTGCTTGGCATATTGAAAGGATAACTTCCAATTGAAGAGAGGAAAGTTTCTCTCATTCCTTACATTGCTCTTTCTTGCTGTGCATCTCTGATGTTAGTCTCACATCTGTTAATTTGAACCTCAACAAATAGATGGCTTTTAGAAAAGCCACTGTCTCCCTAAGCTCCTATTCTTTTGAGCTCTTGATTTGCATTCCAGACTTGTTTCTTTTTCTACAGCACAGTCTCATGCTATTAAACACTTTAAATGGCAAAATGCCTATAATTTTACATAAAACATTAATATGCTTATCACTTTCAGTGAATCTCATTTGTTTCTTGAATTATTGAATCTGCTTGCCCCATCCCTGGAGGTGTTGAAGGTCAGGTTGGATGGGGCTTTGAAGAGGATTTATTCCTGCCCAGGGTAGGGGGATGGAACTGGATGTTCTTTGAAGGTCCTTGCCATACCAAACTGTTCTGTGATTCAGGAACTTTTGCTGATGGCGGCTTAGATTTTCTGCTGGGGGACTCCAAGGGAGCAAATAAAAAGGTTGCAACAACATCCTCCATCTTTTTAGATGTGGCAGACTTGGTGTGTTCCTTCACTTCCAACCTAAAGGGCATTAAAGAGACTTGGGATTTTGGGCTGCTTAGAAAAGATCCAGCCCTGCTGGGAATTGTGCATGGGAAAGGAAAAACCAGTTGTATTTTCCTTATGGGAAAGAACTACATCATACCTGCACCCACCACGACTCCCAGGTTCTTGCTCTGAGGCCCAGCCTTAGTGAATCTCAACACATTCTGCACAGAGCTGAAAATCTTTCAAAAGCCCCAGAATCTTTCTTTTAACAGCCCCAAAATCATTCAAGGTCCAAGTTGTTTGCAGAATCACTCTTAGCCATGCAAAAGTTCCTTAGCTTTAGTTTTGCATTGTAAAGCTGCCTGCTTATGCTGAAGATGTGTGATGACAAGGAAGTTGTTTTGAGTCTTCTTTCAAGCTGCAGATGGTAAAACAAAAATAGGGGATACTGTAGTATACATTCTCCTGATTTATGTGAAACATGGCATATTGATGTCTTTATAGACAGTAACTTAGTGTTTCAGAGGAGTCTGCATGTTACAGAAAGGGCGGCAGGTGTTATTTAGACTAAATTGACCTTGAAATTGATTTCTTTATTTTATGACTTACTGAGGGGAGATTAATACTTTTTTTTCCTGCAGCCTGAAACAATTTACATGGTAATAGAAGGCATAGTCAGTCAAATAAATTGCTGGAAGTAGTAGTGTTCCAAGAAAGAAAATATGGATCTTACTTGCATTGATTCTTTCTACCCTCAGGGAGTAGCTAAGACTTTTAACACTGGGAAAGACTGCCAGAATTTATTTTTACCATTAAAGGCAGAAGAAAGGATAGGGATGTCTGTAAGACAACATTTACTCTAAATTTTGTTGGAGAGGTGGGGAGGAGTATATGCCCCATATAAAATTTAGAGAGTGTTTTACTTAAAGGCTGATGGATAGACAAAGTGATAAGAAACTTCTGGAAAGCCCCATGTGGAGACAGCACAGCTACCCCCTGTAACAGAGCAGACCTTGATAACAGCCTGAAAATTGTTGTTGCAGTTGCACCTTTTGAGTACCAAGCAGAAATAATCTCTAAATAAAAATTATTATGGATACAAGAGACTGAGGAGAAATTTTCAGGAGGAGGCGTGAAGTATAGTTCTTACAGAAGGGGAAAGAGTTCTCCTCTGTGCTGCTGTGATGTGGAAGGGATATTACCACTTCCTATAGTCTCCAAGAAAACTGCAGTTAAATGATTTGTCAGTAGCAAAGCACTGTGGAGAAACTGAATTTACATGAGATGTTAGTAGGACTCATTACCTGAAAATGTGTGATGCAGCTCCACAGACCAGTTTTTGTTTGTTTCAAATGCAGAAATAATGCATAGGAAAATGTCTTCATATATGAAGATCATGATGATTGTTCTGGGGCTGAGAGCTGAGAATTAGTCTCTTTATCTGAAAGCTGCATCTGAGTGCTATTATTGCAGCTGTAGTGAATGAATGATTATTTCAATCGTTGTGATACAAGAGGAGGAGATTGTTGTCTGGCAGATACTAGTCTGTCCAGGCCAAGCTTCCGGCACTACTGGAGAGGGCCTTAGGCTCCTGCTGACAGGCTTGTATTAGTGTGGACTGTTGTTGTATTGTCACCCTAAAAATAACATTTGCCTGAGAAGTCTTGCCAGTCCTGTTTTTGTTTTGTGGTTCAATATGCCCTGGATTACCACTGGTGCTAAGTGTATTATGAATAATGAACACCAGCTCTCCAAGTAGGTGTTGGTCTCATATGCATTATCGGTCCAGAACTCCTTATTAGCTTGTTACTACTGCAGGAAGCTCTGTGATGCTTGGAAAAAAGGCTGTGTCAGAAGTGTATTTGTAAAATACCTGTTTAAAATGGCTTATTTATTTGGAACTCAGGGTATTGCCTCCTGGTAGAGAGAGCTGTGCAGGATAAAATCTCTTGTGTGTGCGCCTGCCAGCCTGACTCTTCCGCAGAGCATCCCAAAAGCAACACCCCAGTAAAATGGTTGGGTTGACCTTTGAATTCCTACAATGTCCTTCCCAGGCTCTGTGAAACAATTGTCTGAGCTGTGCCTTACATCCTACCCATACACAGAACTCTTGGTGACACAGCCATGGATCAAGAATTGGAAGCACAACTGAAGTATGTAGATGCTGGAGAACAAAGCAGATGATTTGGTTGGAGGTGGTTGTTGGTGTCAAACTGAGAGCTTGAGAGTTCAGAGCTGCTCGTAGCATTTTTATCACCTATTAAAAATCTCTCTAGGTGTGTTTTTCTATATTGTATTAAGCATTGCTTATTCTGAAGCTATTGGTACTATGAGAATATTTGCCCACCCTACCCTCTGCATTCTGGTCCCCTCAGCTGCAACTGCAAAGCCATCATACAACTGTAGAGCTGCACAGGTTGGAAGAGACTGTTGAGATGGAGTCCAGCTATTATCCTAGCTCTGATAAAATCCTTCACTAAACCAACTGTATCTTGAAGCACTGTTCTTTTTTTAAGTACCTCCAGGGGTGGCACCTCAGCTACTTGAGATGTGCCTGAACCGCAAACTACTTTGTGTCCACATCTGTGGAATACTAGTAGTGATGCAGGACAGGTTCCTGGAGGAAGAGAAAAGCAGGATTTTGACATAGTAGTCAACAGTGATTAGCCAGCAACCTACCCATTGAGAGGCCTCTGCTACAGCAGTTTGAAACAACAATATGTGGTGGTTGCCAGGCAAATAAACAGGAGTCCTGGTTTAGTGATAGAATAACAAACATTTTTCATAAGATACTGGGGTGTAGTGTACTCAACTCTGTCTGAGCTTCTGATCAGTAGTGGCTGTGTTATTATTCTGCCCTCCTCTCCACATCCTTCTAAAATAGGGTTGAGGATACTGGCCTTCTTGGGGGTTGCTATAGTAAAACTAAGTAGTGTATAATTTAGTAAACAGGGTCTAATGCATAAGGTGAATAGCAATGAAAATTTTTGTCATCAGATGTTTTACTAATGGCTCCTCTGAGCTTAATTATGGTGGTGCTCAATGCTGATCGTTATTCTTGATATACAAAGTGCAAACTATTCTGTTTAATCTAATAATTTTTTTCCCTTCTCTCTCTTTTTCAGGACTGTAAATCTGATGCTATGACTGTTTCCAGGGGCAAGAACTATCCTCAAGGTCTGGTAAGTAGAAGCGTTTTGCTGATTAAATTAGATGCTGTAACTGAGTTTAGATCTTTTAAATTGCTTCAGTCATCAATCACTGGTACCAATTTTCACCTTGCTGCTTTTGAAGGGACTGTACTTGAATTTGCTTAAATGTGCTTTAATACTTGAATATATGGTATAGCAAAGATCTATCTTACCACACTGATTAGTGTCACTGCAGCCTGAGTTCATTAACAGCCCAGTGAATTTATCTTGTGGGCTACCTGTATTGGATCAAGATACAGACTGTCTTTGGGTTGTGACTCACTGCCACACAGAGGAGCACACTGTGCTCCACTGTGACTCTCTGCTGTTAGAATGTCCCCATCTAAATGTAGATGCATGAGAAGAAAAGAGAAGTTTGGAGGAGGTCAGTGGCACGTGAGGCCAAAGTGTTCACAATGCCTTTTTTGGTTTGAACACTCAGCAGGACTGGGCCAAGAACAAACTAAAGGATGGCAATGACTTAGTCTGTACCTATCCTATCCTGCACTCATCTTTCTTAAGCTCCCATGTATGCTTAGCATTTGGCAGGAAATAGCTGTGCCATACAATAAGTTTAAGCTAAGTTTTTATAGGCCTGACTTTCAAAGGTGCTGGCAATATTCAGCTCCATTTGGTGTCACTGAGGGTTAAAATTTGTTGAATTTTTTTTTTGTCTGAAAGAGCACACTACAGGGTCTTTTTTGACTGCCTGTGGATGGATGATCCTAGAGGTTGACATTACTTCCCTCTGCAAGTTTGGGATTTTGTGTTTTTATTTTTAATTCCTTCTGATTCTGTTCCCTCAGACTTTAGGTTGTAGGAATGTGGATTTATGTCAGAATAACAAACCCTCCTTTCTTGTTTGTGGAATAATTAGTGCAATTTGACAATGTGAGTTTTAATGATAGAATTTCCTTGAATGAAGGAGGGGTTTGTACTTTTCCCAAATGAAGGCTATCTCTCAGATTGAAATCAATGGCTTTTGAAACCAGTTGCATTAATGTAGATACAAAAATATCTTGAAAAATCAAAATAGGCATGAAACAATTTAAGTAGTGATTGGTGGTTTGACAGCCCATATGCTAAGTTTTGGAAGGATTTCTTTCAGTAATTCTTTCTGCACTCATGCTGATACTTCCATCCATTAAAGCCCCTTTCAAGATCTTTAATAGATTCTGAAAAGTTGCAGCCTTTCTGGTACTTTGACTTATTTTGTCAGAAGTTACCTTGTAAAATATTGTTGTGAAAGTTGAAGGCTCATTATTGGAAACTTGGTTTTTTATGTCTTATTTGCATTGAAATTAGATTTGTATTGGTTAAAAATTAATCTTTTGAACTGTGTATCACTCTTCGGCCTGAAAGTGTTTTCTGAAATAGAAAATGTTTTTCTAGAAGTGCAGAACAAGTTTTTTTACAAACTTCTGTTGCTTCATATTGAAAGCACCTTCTTCCCTTGAAAATG
Source organism: Turnix velox (assembly GCA_013400935.1). Taxonomy (NCBI): domain Eukaryota; kingdom Metazoa; phylum Chordata; class Aves; order Charadriiformes; family Turnicidae; genus Turnix; species Turnix velox. The sequence goes on from VZTY01028959.1 coordinate 560,852, forward strand.
AAGAGAGGGAAATGGTGGGTTTGGAACTCTACAAAATTTGTTGGCAAAAGGCACAACTTAGAATTTGATTTTAGAGTTTTTTTACTTTCAGTTCAATAATTTCTTCTGTTGCATGTAAGAAAGTGTCCTCAGTCTTCAAAAACTGAAAAAACAGGATTTCCTGTGTGATGTTTGAGTCTCATAGTCTCAGCAACTCATAGTCTTTTAATCATTGTGTTTTTTACTTCTTTTTGGATGAGGGAAAGAGTTGTAAAGGCAGGTTTTAACTGTATATTTTGATCTACTGAAGAGGTTTGTGATGAGACGAGAACAAAATTTCATGTTTTCGATGATATTTCTAATGCTACACAGCCATGTTTTAAAAAATGAGTTAGGAGTTGAGCTTATTTCTCTTGAAATTACACTGTCTCTGTTGTTGCTTAGAAAATTGTTTGTTGTGATGGATGAGAAGGAATACATGGATTTTTCAAATATGTTGCCAGATCATTGCTTATAGAACAATCTGGTAATAAAAGAAGAGTTGACAGATAAGAATTCAAATAGATCTGATAATGAATTATTGAATAATGCCCCAGTTCCAGAGCCTTAAAGGCTTATTTCCAGTGTAGAATTTAAAAAAACCCCCCCCTGTTGGCTGCTTTTCCTGCTCTTAGTGACAGATCCTCTATGAAAGTCTAATGCAGCTGAAAAACAGACTGAATTCACTTCTGTCTGGTGTAATTGAGGCTGTATTGAAATGGCTGGAGTCAGGGTGAGATTAGACCACAGTGGTTACTCAGTGGTGAATCAGATCTATCAGATCTCATGTTTCTTGATAGGTATAGCTGCTTAATAGATTGTTTGTTAAATAATTCAGGATGTTTTCATTAAGCTGAGTGACTGTGCCTTATTTTGCTCTTAAATCTGATGGGACCATCAGTTATACCTGTGGAGCTGAGAAAATCTAACTGAAGAAGTGGCTCTTGGGAATCTTTAGGAAGCTGCTGGAATCTGAGGAAGCTGTATATGGGCTCAATTTACACTGTTTTTTTCCCTTTTCTTATAATTTTCTAGAATTGCTGTATTCTTAGCTGCAGTTTCATACCCTTCTCCTAGGCTACCTTAAGCTCTCATTCCTGTTTAAAGGTTTACATTTCATGAAATGGCTTTGCCTTTTCCTCACTCTCTATTTCTCAAATTCTTGTCTATATATTGATATTTGATAACAAATATCATGTACTGTTTTTAATCAAGAGATGTTGAGAAAACTTCCTGGGACTAAAATAGGACTCTTCAGGGTAATCTAGTGGGGACAATAATGATTTTTGCTGAGAAATAAAATTGCTGCAAGAATTGCTGCCTGTGATCTGAATAGAAATGTACCAGCTACCTGAAATTACCTTATCTCTTCTGGTGCTTTGGGAGGGATATCTATTAGCTGCAGATAATGGCTTGCAAAAGAAAAAAGTGGATTTGTTTTGAATTGCAGATTTCCATTGAATGGAATGTATTTTAGCACCAGCATTTTAAATAAATAAATAAATCTTTCACTACCGGGGAAAAGAACAGAATTGAAAGAAAGAACAACTCCTCCCAAAGGATCATCCCAGGGCATTTGGATAATATGATGGGCAGGAGCAGAAAAGTCTCTTGCACAGGGGAGAAGGATGCTGATACCTTGTATGGTATTGTAGAACTGAGGTAATTTAAAAGAATTTTTAAAAGTAAATTGGGAAAAATTTCTGGATCCATGAGCTTTTTATGGCTTTTGCTGTATGTGATCTGAATTCAGGCTGAAGTCAAACTTCACCAGAGGTGCCTAATGTAGGAAGGTTTTTGTCTAATCTTGCTTCACAATGGCTGCTTTTGAGTATCCAGGCACATGAAATCCACAGAAGACCACAGATGTCTGAAACTGATAAAAAACTTGGGCTTTTATTTCCTTCATCTTTGCTTACAGAGTTATTGATTGTTATTACTGCATCTAGCTGTGTGGTGTTTTGGCTTGCTTTTTTTTTTTTACTTATCAGTGCCTGTAGGTACCATACTTACTAACCGGAAACAGTCTCCTTGAAAATATCCCAGCACAATGTGCATGATGAGAGGGTTACTATTCCAGGTTGTATGGAAGAAAATCTCTAACTATGGATGTTTCAATGATAAATGAAGAGAAATCAATTATTTTTGCTCTCTCAGTATTCAAACTGCTGTAATGTATTGATATCCTTTCCCTCTTCCATCAGTTTGACTTGACTCTTTACTAAGGTGTATAGCTTGCTGAATTCTTATTATTAGGGGTAGCCTGGCCTAGAGTGTTAGTGATGTGAGTGTTTACAAATTTACAGTTATTTTATTAATCTTAAATACTTTTGGGGAAAATTAACAAAAGTTGACATCTCATTGTGCTAAAGTGAAGCTTGGTGTCTTGGCTGGCAGTGGAGATATTAAGAAATGTTTATTCTCTTAATGCCTTGTTTGTGTCAATGATATTTGTAAATTAATAAACCCCAGAACTTTATTAAAAAATAAAACCAAAAAATCCCAGAAAACATAATTGGCAAGTCAGGGAAACAAGCAGAACAAATCTTTGCGAATCTTTATGGATAAAAAAATATAAATCAGGGAAAAAAACAAACCAACCCAAGTCTCCTTGGCCCCCGGAAAGCTCCTTTTAACACCCCTTATCACATTTATATATGCATTGCAGTGTCTGGGAATAGGTAACTTAGTCAATATGAATTTTTGGCCATTTTTTCCAGTAGGAATGTATGGATTGCACACTTGTAAAACCAGGAATTTGGGGTATTATAGTAAAACGAAATTGTATCAAGGTACTTTCTTCTGAGTATTTCTTGTCTGAGGGAGGAATGACAGTGGCGATAAAGTCTGAGATTTAAAGTGTGATGACAAGATGCCATCTAGTGACAATTGGTAGGAAACTGTAGCTCTCAATTTGTATTTGCAGAAATGTTTCCTCCTCTTTGAGGACTCACAAATTGTATTTCAGAGCAGAAATTCTACTATCGTTATATTCCAGAAGCTGGGGGTTTTTTGTGTGTGGTTTTTGGGTTTTTTTCCTGGAAAATATTTTGCATTAGATGCAGCTTGTGCTATACTAAATGCAGGGCTCTGCTGAGACAATTCCTTTGCTTCCTGTACTTAGCTATGGGATTGTGTCCTAGTTTAGGGCCTAAAAGCCTCCCCACAGCCCCCTCAAAATAGAGGAGAGGAAGGAATAAAGAGATTTATGAGTTTATAAATAAATTCTAAACTACTTTTAATAAATAATAGGATTATAATTAAAATGGAAAGAGAAAAGATTACAAAGGTATGCAATGCATACAAAACTGTATCAAGGTCCCAGGATAACAGTCACATCCCCAGCAGACATGGAATGTCCCAGACTGGGGGCAGCAAGGCTTAGATGCTGGTCTGGAGTGCTTGGATCAGGGTCAAAGCCAGATGGACACACAGAGTCTTTCCTAGACATCGGTCACCAAAGACAAAGACCGGACCCTTTGATTCCCTCAGTGTTAATACTGGACATGGGGCAGATGGGATGGAATACCCCTGTTGGTCACTTATAGAATCATAGAATAGTTTGGGTTGGAGGGGACTTCAAAGAACATCGAATTCCAACCCCCCTGCCATAGGCAGGGACACCTCTCACTAGATCAGGCTGTTCAGTGCCTTGTCCAGCCTATTCTTGAACACCTCCAGAGAGGGGGCATCCACTTGCCCTATCCACTCCCCCTTGCTGATGGGACTCCTTGATTTCTGCTCCCAACCCCTGGTGGGGCAAACAACAAGGATTCTGGCCTTGATTGACTTATTGATAAATGAAAATAGGAGCCTCTTGCATACCATTCCTTGGTATAATCAGGTCTTATCAGTGTGAGAGTGAGCCATAATTTTTAATCTGTTCCTAAATTTTTGAGTTGACTGAGATATAATGATTTATTAAGGAAGACTGTATTTTTTTGTCTTCAATAATTTGCAGTAAACACTTTCCAAAGACTTTTCTGAACAGTTTTTGAAGCTGCACATCTTTTTCACATCTGCAGTACCTTAAATTTTATCTTTTGATCATGCAGTTGAAGGAGAGCTACTGCCTAATTGGAGAATGTGAAAGTTTTCTATTTTGCTACTGTTTTATTATAAATTTCATGTAGTAATGGAAGAAATCCGCTGATTCTTCTTATTTGTATGTAAAAAGTCATGGTACAGTAATTCAGAATTACAGCATATATTTAATTATCTGGTTTATGCCACATGATTTTTGATTATTTAGAAGCCACTGAAAAATCTCACATGAATAAGCTTGCCAGTTTAATGTTTATAGTGAGTTATAGATGCCACTAATGCCAAATATTGTCAGAGTAAACTGTGGGTCTGATTAAATGTTTCTAGAATGATGTTATCAAGGCCTCGAGCATTTGAAATATGGTAAACAAACGTGCAAAAGTACCAGCAGAGAGAGAAGTAAAACTGTGAGGCCTGAAATGGATGTGTCAGAGCGTGGGTGTGAGTTATTCAGTCTCCATTAATGTAACACTTCATGAGTGTAGCAACAGAATGTGAGTCACTGGAATAAATACAAGAAATGAGGGTTTACGCTACTGAGATCAGATCCATAAACACCCCAATAGCAGCAATAAATGGTGAAGTCCTTTTTCAATATCTCGGTTATTCTAATTCAATTTTGAATCTAATATTATTGGGAGATTAGTTGCCTGCAGTTAGACCTTAGAGAGAAAATAAAAACTAACATTTAAAAATCCAGCTAGTGAGACAATGCTTCACCAAAGTGTTTTTTTAAAAGAAGATGATGTAAAGCAGTGAAATGAGTGAACACCAGAAGCAGGATAACAGACATAGAGAAGTAATGTGTCTTGATAAGACAGGCTGACATTGAATTCAACCTGCAAAGTGAGCAGGGGTTTATATCTGGATCAGGGAGATGAAAGTTTTGAGATAAAAGGCACTAGTGGAGAAGAGAAATAATTGGGGAAAAAATGACAACCCATGGCCTCGCAATTAACGATCTCTGTTACCTCCAGTGAAATAAAGTATCTGTGGTGTTGAAAATCTCTTCTAATATTCATGATGCCTGGTTGTGCCTTAAATGAATTATTTCCTACAAAATTCTGGGATAAAAAAATAGGTTTTTAATTGAACTCCCAATAGCATTATATAATCTTACCCTTGGGTTCATTGGTTGAGTGCAGGTTTAAAATTTAGACTAAACTGAAGTTTAGTCTAAGCTGGCAAACCAAGTTTTTCCTTTCAGTCAAATGATACTGGTTTGTTTTTTGCTTTTTAAAATTAAACATTAATCGTTTTATTTGCTGATGATTTTATCATGGATGTGGAGAGTCAAAGCTCTGATAAGGCAGTTGTGATATGTACTACCAAAAGAGGATACATTTTCATTTTGATAAATATTCTTGTTTTCTGGCTAAAAAATAGTGCTGTTATAAATCAAACTCCAAAGAGAAATACACTGCTTAGACTACTGTGTTTAAAGGTAGAACATCAGATGTCACCTTTGCCATCTGTATCGTTTGGAGTATGTTTTTTACATCGTATTGTATGTTTATATCTATGGAATAACACTATTGATATAAAAGCACACTAGATAACAATATGATGAGATTACTTCTGCTGAGATCAGAATTTAAGTCTGTATTTGCTTTTCCTCTTGCAGAGCAGGTAACAAAAGCATTCTCATACACTCAAAAAGCATTTTCCCCATAGGGTGTTAAATAGACACAGAGCTGTAATGGGGTTGGTGGGGGGAGTTACAGCTTGGCAAGATATTTTTACTTCGAGAGATTGTCCTGTGAATCTTCACCCAGTGGCATGTGACATAAGCATTTGCTATATGTTAACATAATACAGAAAATTTCCAATGATGCCTCTCTAGTCTCTTCACAAGATAAAGGCTTTCTGTGCTCTCCACAGAACTGCAGGATTTCTGATTGTTACAGTCCAAGGTCAGTGACAGAAGCTCAGCCCAGCAACATTGATAATATCTTACTGGAGTAGGTGAATTTCACTTTGCCTGTCTTAAGTTTATCTTAATGATTGAGAGTAAATATTTCAATATACTCTGGGGAGTAGAAGCCACAGTTCTTTTACCTCACTGTGTACTTGTGAGTTCACCCTTCTGTGTGTGATTTCAATGATTAACCATAACAGAAGAAGTGAATTTATATGAAGGATTCATAAAACATGCATTTGTAACCTTCAGCTTTTATATTTCCAGTATCTTAAAAATATTTTAAAATTACATTTGCTACTAATGCAAATTTTAGGATTATTTTTTATCCTTTTATTTCCCCTGAGTCCGAAATATGCCTTTGTGAATTCCTTTGGCCTTGAACTGACACATTTCCTTTTCTCAGTTAAGAGTACATTAATTCAGTTGAAAGAATTGGGGCAGAACCATTGTCACACACCATGATTAAAAGCTTACATGAAAGTCAGATATCCAAACATATCTGAAACCCTAGGATATAGCAAGTGGCCTTTTAGTGCTCTGCATAAATAAGGCTGCCTTTATTATACCATAGGGAAAATACCAGAACAAAAAAAAGACTTTGTTGCGGATGCATAAATGTGCAAGTGCAGCCACCGTTTGTGTTTTGTGAAAATACTTCTTCAACTGTTACAGAACTTAGAAAAGTTTTGATTCAAGCCATTCAAGGAACTGTCATAGCTCACCCTGAAGTGATTAAGAATAGTGAAAGTGGTTCCTGTAGTATTCACGTCAATCTATAAAAAAGTAGAGAACTTCAGAGAATAAGATGTTCATGTCCCATGTCCATGCTTATTACAGAATTGCTTTAGCTTCATGCTCTTCAGTGTGCTTGTGATTTTTCTTCAGGTTTTTTTCCATGCCTGGAGTTCTGCCTTTTTTCAATGTTTCTCCTTTCCTTGAAGGAATGTGTTAGGAAGTGCTTTTTGAATAAAAATAAATAGATGAGTAAGCTTTGGCTTAGCTCATTAGGCGACAGAAGGCATCAGTCCATACTTGTGCTTTTTCCCTTTAGCAGAAAGGTGGAAGTCATGCTTTATTTTTCATAATGAAAGGTATAAGGGCCCTTGAGCCTACACTAACAACAACATATGAAGATGGAATGGCTTTATGCAGCTGCTTTTAGAATGCAAGTCTCTGGGTTCTGGATTTACCCTTGTAACATGTTAATGTATATATATTGCTTTTCTAGACCTGTGGCATCAGTGTGGTATTGCTTGCTGATCAGGACACAGTATTGGTGTTTTCTGCAAATCCTCATTGCATCTGTGCGTTATTAGCAGTTTCTGAACTAGTGCACAATTGATGTCACACTGAGTCTGATAATGTGTGCTGTTGCAACTAACTTACTGCACTGGAGAGCTGATGGGATGATGCCAGAACTATCTCAGATTACCCTGAAAGATTGTCCAGAGCGGGAGGAAAGAGTGGAATTTATTAAAGGAGCTGGCCAATATATAAAGAATGAGGAGAAATATTCTGTTACCAACTCTGTATATATAGTTAGACAAAGTTTACTACACAGGAATGTTGACCACTTGTTGGTAGGGGTTCCCTAACTAGAGGTAACTAGAAGTCTACATTAACTCATCTTCCTAAAGGAGTAGAGTAAAAGGAAAACTGGTAAAAACTGAATATCTAAGCAAATGGCTTAGATATTTTCAAATGTGAGATGCAGACAGAGGAGGTTCTCTCATAGATATGGGTTATCAAAGACTCCACTTGGTCTGGCTGATAAGACTTCAAAAATCTTATCTGCATTTACTACCAAATATAACCAGAAGCAAGAAAATAGCTTTTTTGTGTTGCGGAAGGCCTATTATTTATTCTACTTTCTTCCCATTGTGAATAGTATAACTGAAATTGAGTCATATTGATGAGGTGTAATTACAAAGGTCCTGTGCTTCTGTGTTGGTGCTATTTCATCTGATTCCCCCTGCCTGTGATTTTTATTTTTAATACACAATTATCTGATCATCTATACTTCTAAACAGAAGTAGGTTACTTGAAGGGTGATCTCACTAATGAGATCACCTAAGGAGTGATCTCATTAATGCTTATAAATATGTAAAGGGTGAGTGTCAGGAGGATGAGCCAGGCTCTCCTCAGTGACATCCAATGATAGAGCATGGTGAAACAGGTGCAAGCTGGAGTACAGGAGGTTCCACATAAATATGAGAAAAAGTTTTTCATGGTAAGGGTGACAGTGACAGAACACTGGCACAGGCTGTCCAGAGAGGTTGTGGGGTCTTCTTCTCTGTAGACATTCAAAACCCACCTGCATGCTTTCCTGTATGTCCTGATCTAGGTGTTCCTGCTCTGGCATGGGGATTGGACTAGATGATCTCTTGAGGTCCCTTCCAATCCCTGAGACTCTGTGATTCTGTGAAGTTCAAGGTCCATGCATGAAAACGGTACTTTAATATTGCTTCCTGTTTCAGCTGAAATGGCAGATCTCTATGTTACTTTGCAATCTTTGTGGACAAAACCATTTAAGCTTCTTGTATTTTCCCAGGATTGGGAAGGGGAGTTCAGGTTTCTAAAAGACAATTGCTTACCTATCTTGTGTAATAGTATATTTTGTATTTTCAACCCCATGTTAGTGTATGAGCTGTAGTCATGTATAAACACTTTCTCTAGAATGAACAAATCTTGAAATCCCCTGTAATTATAGTAAAATGGTGGATTTTACATTGACCTCTTACAGCATGCCTAGATTTTACAAGTTCTTGATTAGCTGTATTAACAGGTTGGCATAATTTCTACAGGCAAATTCGCTGTCCTGCTGTTGATAAATGAAGGCTGTTATTGCTTTAGTTAAAATGTTCTCCCCAGAGACTATTGTGGTGTCAACAGCATTTTGAAAAATTGCTCCAGCACTCCCATGCCAGGAAGGTATGCTCATGCACATTTCATTCATCTACTCCTCTTTTGTCCTTTTCTCACATACTCTGTAGTTTTTTTCTTGTCCAAGCTGCTTAAAGAAGAAAAACACTAGAAGATTTGTCTTCACTGATATCCTCTGTCCTTGTTATGTTTAGGGATGCAGGTTCAAGGTAGGATTCATTCCAGTGGAAGACTGGAGAGTTTTTTGTCTCTTGCTTTACATCTGATGTTTTTATAGAGCATTTATCTCTGTATGCCAGGTCATCGCTTGATGCTATGTGAACAGGCAATCTCCCACTCTTATGATTAAGAAATCACATAAATGTGACAAGAAAGAAGGAATGTATTTCTTCTTTTTGGCAAAGAAGACATTGCTAATGCAAAAAAAACCTCTTCTGAAAGTGATAGTGCCCTTTCATAACACAGAAAGTCTGCACATGGGTCATGAATACTTTTTAAAGAACTTTGTAGGACACTTAAATATTCTGTATTTTATACAGAACTTTGAAGGTTTAGAATTGAGTCCAAGGGCCATGAGCATTACTGGGGCATATTCTGCATATATTAACCTTTAGCTGAGACCCTCATTCCTCTGAAAGACTTTCCATTTCAAAAAACCTCTGGACTTTGTGTTTTGCATCTACCCTATGATCCTAGAGAAGTTCCTTGCCTCTTCTTATGAAGTTTGGGTCCTGTTTATCACATTCACCTTCCAATAAATCAAGAGAGTTACTGTGATAAGAGTTTTCCCTCCTCAGGCTTTGAGTTCCTGCTGTTTCAAACTGCTGGTGTGTTTTAACTCATGGAAATTATTCTGTAACAAGCCACCACTGGCAGCACTAGGGAAATGCTCTGTGGATACACAGAGCACAAGCAGAACCACAGTAATGCTGGTTGAACACTCTTATAGCAGAATACTAAAGAATGATTCAAAATGTAGAACTGTGGGAAATGGTTTTGTACTGTATTTGATTTCTATCTGAAGCATGTAAAATTGAAAAGATGGACTGATTAATTTTAAAATGGGATGATAAGAGCCAATAATGTAGAATAGCAAGCATTTAGAATGTGACATTGAAATAAAAGCCTTGATATAAACATCTGTCTACAGCTTCTGAGATTTGGGGTCCTTTGTGTGTGAATGGGTCCACAGTGTTTTGAGGTACATATCTTTCTGTGATTGGAACTGAACAGGCAGACAAATTTTGACTTCAGAACTGCCAGTTGTTTGTGATATGGGCTACTCGAGTCAGTCTTTTTTAGTTTCAAAAAGTAACATTTTCACAACAAGAACTACAGGTTATATTTTCTAAATATTTCCTCTATTATAAGCATATCTGTGAGGTTGGGAAATGACAATTGCAACTCAGAACACTGTATACTTCTGGCACTTAGTAATTCTTTAGACTTATGTATTATCTTAATACTTTCTCTGACTCTACAAAGTTGCTTTCAGAACTTAATTACTTCAAAAAACATATTTCACACTAAAATATGTAAGCCAGTAGTTATTTGAATTAAAATTTCCTCCTCAAATAGGCATTGTGGCGTTGGGATTCTTAAGACGTTTAAGGAAGTAATAATATGCTTCATAAAGTACATTATGTAGAATATCTTTAGTTTATCTGGACACTTGACATTTTCCTGAGAGTTTCTGGAGCTTAAAGCCCTTCAGGTTTCTAAAAACATGGTCTATAAACTTCTGCTGGACCATTCAGTCCTAAGTACCTGTCTCACTGCAGCTACTGGTACCAGCTGTTCAGGTGCTGCTGCTCAAAGGGGTCATCCCCAGCCATGGTACAGCCTGGAGATGTAAAATCTAGAGCCATGCTAAGGCAGCCGAAGTTCCAGCTCTGCAAGTCTAGTTAGTTGCTCTGTGTCTGATCTGCCAAAGCAAGGCAACAATCATAGACATATTTTAGTGTTGAAATTGTTTTTCTCATCAGCAATCAAATAGAATAAAAATAAAACGCAGGTCTGCATGCTTACCTTTAAAAACTACTAAGAGGTACTGTTATACAACTGACCCTAATGTAGTTTATTACATTTTGTACCTTTTCAATACATCCCACTATTTCTCAGTGTCAAACACAACCTTTGTAACAAAATATGCAAACTGTTTAGTACATAGAGGACCTTGTAAAGCTGATAATTTTCATGATGCAAATTTCAGAGCAAAATGAACCCATTAACTAAATTAGCAATTCAAAAAGGTAAAAGTTCATGGTAAGGAAGCAATCAAAGCTTTTGAAAAGGTGCAATTTTGTATTATTGTAGTCCAAGTATATGCATAGTTTCTTTTTTTTTTCTTCAGAATAAATTGACATCTGACAAGAATGCTATTTCTCCAAAGTAAATTAGCATTTCAGAAGAGGAAGTAGTGCTTAAGACACTGTTGTTTGCTTTTTAGAAATCTGCAGTTTCTAATACATTGCAATATTAAAATATGCAGCTACAGTGTGGAGGGAAAACAGTTTGTTTAAATAAGAGCTTTTATAATTAGAGAGGGAGAGTTTTGAGTATGGGGAGAGAACATGCAGGGGAAAGAGAATCACAGACTGCAGAAATTAAAGTTTTCAGTGAAGACAATTATGTCTTTGATACTCATTGACAGCCTTATGGTTACACGAGGCCACAGCAAGGTTCTTAAACCAGCACGTCTTTAGATTTTGTCTTTATCACTGCCTCAGTGATTATCTTTTTACAATTCTGTCTTCTGTCTTCTACCTGGTTCCTTACTTAAAACTAGCTGCTTTCCTTCTCCTGATGCAGAGCTGGAGTCTGGTAGTCTGAGTTGTCTGGTATAAAGAGAAGCCTAGGAGCAGGTTTTTCATCATCCTGGCACCCTTGCCTTCACTCATCCCGTGTAGAACAGAGCTGAAAGGGAGCAGAGTTTAAGCCACTATTTTGGAAGTGCAGACCTGAAAAGCATAGCAGCTTCCCGCAATGAAATGTAGAACAATTGATTATAGTAGGGACAATTCAAAAGAACATTCCTGAAATTCAAAAATGAAGTGTGACAAAGGATCTTAATCAGCACAGTAATGATATTAGAAACACCTTATGTAGAGCTGCTAGCTGCCAGAATAGACAATAATGCAAAATGTTTATCTCTTGATCCATCATTCAGTTGTTCTCATTGTCTTTCTCCACAGTGTGATATTTTTGTATTATAGGACAAAGGTTTTCACTCCTTCAGTTTGAATATTGAAAATGTTCCAAATGCAAATTCCACCCCTAATGTCAGTCATCTCACTTAATATCTCTCTTCTTTCAGAGGAGAATGCTGCTGTGTTGCTTTCTAGAAAGCCTTCAAAAATTTCAGAAGAAATAAGACAGCTAAGGTTTTCATACTAGTCAGTTTTACAATATAAACATCTTATTCTGCTTTGCATTTGGCATTCTTTCCTAGCATTCTCCATAGTCAGTTATATTCTAGGTATACTGATACTTCTTGTTCTCATAACTTGCTCATGGCAAAAGAGAAAGATAAGATTTTATTGGCTCTATTATGTTCTTGTAGCACATGATTTATATAAACAGAAAGATTTGACAGTAGCTCTCTCCCAAAAATTCTGAATTTTCAACTTATTTCCAGCATTCTGATAACCAGCAAATACTTGTCTCTCAGGATTTTCTATTTCACCTGTGTTTTCTATGGAATATAAATTCACAGAAAAAAATCCAGTCCTTGGATTTAATTAAAGGTACTCTAGATGGATAATCCAACTAAAAAGTCAGTGATCTGCTTTTTTTAAAATACTGTTTACCATGAATTTATTCTCCTTTTTAACTGGAATTTATTACATAGGGGTAGGATTCAGTAAGCAATAAATTTCCTCTTTGTTCTGAGTGGAAATTCCCATCAGAGACACTAGAGTCTTTCCATGCATGATTTGGGTTATGTTGCTTGACTGGAAATTAGGATGTATCATGAAGTTTTTGAGCCAAGCAAGTTGGAAAGACAAAATAGGTACAAATAATCTTTAGCAATAAGCTGACAAAGATGAGGGGGATAGAAGCTTGAACTCCCAAAATACCAAATAGGAAAATATGAAAGCAGTAATAGTTGCCTGCTAAAATTTGTAAATATGTAATCACAGAATGCATTGAGCTGGAAAGGACAATCAAAAGCCACGTAATCCAACACACTGCACTAAGCAAGGACATCTTTCACTAGATCAGGTTGTGCAGAGCCTCAGCATGTCTGGCCTTGGATGTCTCCTGGGATGGGGCCTCCCACTTCTCTGGGCAGCCTAGGCCAGTGTCTCACCACTCATATGGAGAAGAACTTCTTCCTAATGTCTCATCATCTAAACCTATTATGCTTTAATTTAAAACATTTGCCCCTCAATGACTAATGATGAAAACAAGTTCAGTTTTGATTTCTAGAATAGGATTAGTATAGTTGTTTGGCAAAATGTGATTTCCAGCTCTCTGGAAAGAAGCTATCAGCAAATTGGCAACATTTTAGCTAGAAAATGCAGTAACCTTTCTAAACAGTGCTTTGTCCAGCTGTAAACCTGCCATCTGCTTATGTATCTGGATTAGTTTCCTTTAGATGTTATTTTTTGACTCTATATAAAAGCCCATGCAGAGGGGTTGTTAGTGAGATGGATCTCTAGCAAAGTTATTAAATACTGTACAATATATGGAAACACTTAATGGGCATTTCTTTTTAAAATGCCTGGTGGTCTCAAGACATTAATTTGGCAAATGCCTAAAGCATGAATAACGTTTCTCCAAGAACTTTAACAGTGCAGGAATAACAATAGCAGTATCTGGACCATTAAAACAGTTAACTCAATGTTTTAGTATTTGGAGAGTAACAGAGCTAAGGTAGGACTAAAATTCTTGTATAATTTGACAGCATATACATCCCATTTCCTTTTACAGACTTGGGCAGATGCTAATCAATCATATTATTTTGTAGGACCTCAGAAAGTTTAAAGGTTATTTAGTTGGTGGAAGTTCTCAGAGTGATTACTTCTAGTTTGCTTATTCTGCACTTTTTAAATAAAACAATAACATTTTATGCCCAGTAAGCTCTATTACTCCTCATTTGTTTGTAATGCTTCACTTCACATGCAGGTGCCAGGTACCTGGGTTATTATTCATTTTTTTGAAAAATGCTTAGCACTGTTACTTCCATTAGCTTCTGCAGCAAATAGACTCTGATTAATCATACTCAGTCATTGTTCCTTCCAGAGCTGAACCTGCAAGTGGTTGCTCACAACAATTGAACAATGACCATGAAGCTAATGCTGCCCAGGGTGGTTGTACAGTCTGACCAACAGCCTTCTGCTTGGGACAGGGCATGTGTGTGATTAGTCTTTTGGGTGTCACAGATGTATTTATCCTTAAGGATGTGCATAAATTCTTTTATGTGGATGTCCTTAAGATAAAAGTGAGTAATTTTTTAATAGAAGACTTTATAGGAATGTTATGTATGGCTTAAAGCATGTCTATTAATGAATGTGTTTTTTATACATTAGTGACTAGATCATATATGAACAGTTTTAATATCACATAGTTCACCATGTATGTGTTTCCTCTTTCAGTATATGAAAGTAGGCAGTGATGGTTGGTGATAATGATTACTAAGTTGAGATTTGTACTATTAGTTTCTATTACTGTCTCTTGACTACCTCAAATGCACGTTTACCTCTCTGCAGATTAAAGCTAGAAGTCAGATGTGGTAGGTAGGAAATGTGTTGAGAGCTGGAGATCTCTTGAGTAAAATATGGGGGTAGGACAGGTGAATATCTGGAGTGCTTAGGGATGAGCATCAATTATAAAGGGCTTGAAAAGATGCACAAGAACCTTGGGAGCAGATTTAAGTCAGGAGTTCTTTCATTGTAAGTTTGAAGCAGGAAAGTATATAGCTGTGTGGAGAACAAGCATGAAAAGTGTTGGAAGCAGGCTGCAGGATAACTGGTGACAGATCTTTCAAGCTGCCTGGCTCCTGTGTTTGAATGTCTTTAGTTGTTGTGATTGGAGGCTGTCATAGCTCTACCTATATTTGGGATCTTATGCCCAGCAATAAGGTCAAAAATGCAGGAGTATATTTTTTTTCCAATCAGAAGCAAGATCAGTCATTTCTTTTCTGGAAGCTCCTCAGGAGACAGAGAATCCCTTCTATTGCTGCTTTGGGTAACAAAATAGTTTGCAAGTGCCATAACCAATTTTTAACAGCTGCTTCGCTGTGAGTTCTCGCCAGTTCATTTGCTTGCTAAGAGGAAGAAACAAAAGCTGAGAAATTGCCTTCCCTAGGATAAAACACTATGAAATGAGAAAATAAGAGCCAGTAGGCATTGAGGTTCATCTGTCAGGCAGGAAAAGAAATGGCTTGGATTCAGATATAATAGTGGTAAGCATCAAAAGACACTGAATTACTCACACTTGCTCTGTTCTAGATTTGGATGATCACTTGAAAGTTTCTTCCTTCAATGCTGAGTCAGCTGGAATTGTGGTTCTCTGACTTGACCTGGTGATGCCTGTTCATTATTCCCTATGCACCAGTGAGGAGATCTTACTTATCTCATTGTGTGAGCTGAATGGAGTCTTATTTCATGGTTCATGTGTCAGCTCAAAGAGGAAAATAATGGGGTGAAAAATTAAGTATTGTGCTGTAGAAGGAGCTCACACCTTCACTTCGAAGAAGTAGGGTAGTTGTGTGAAATAAGGTCTGGCCTGAGATGCAATACAGCTTCTCATTCTTTCTCAGACTTCCTGTGTACTGAGAAAGTTATGTGACCTCTTGGACCATGTGCATCTGGGAAAGATATATTCCTCAGCAGCAGCTAGGACTTGCTTTCTACTACAAGTCTTCTCAACCGAAGTGATAAAACCAGTCCTACCAACCTATACCAAGCAGCCTAAATTGAACCTAAAATCTGGGAGTTGTGTGTGTTATGAGAATAAGTCAATAGTATTGAAAGATATATAGACACTGTGGTCAAGGCCAAGGCCTAGGCAAGCTATGAATATTAGACAATACCACTTCATTATTTAGCAAGGCAGCTTTGGGGAGAGCAGTTTTGAGGCTGTTTTTAACAATTGAGCTAAAGGCTTGCAGGTGCTGTTTGTGACAGCACAGTGTGGCCTCATAATGTGAAGGTACCTGTTGTTAAATCTTTAGTGCTGAATTCATTAGACTTCATTAGGAGGGTGGAAAGCTTTGAAGAAAATCAGCCTTAATTATCCCTGTGTTTTCAAATGCTGAGAAAGGTAATGCTTTAAACCTCATTCCTTTATTAGAGCTGTTATTGTAATGATAGGAGGCTTGTTGATATCATAGCGTCTTACAGCAGCACAAAAGTTCAAGGAGTGATAATATTTAGAAAACCTATGCACGACAGCAGCAACTTGCTGCTCAATAGAATTTAGCAAATTTTGTATTCAGCTCTAATCTCTTTATTTCACTTCTTCTACTTTACTCAACACCTCAAAGCAATTGTCTTTCCCTCTTGAGTATTGTTCTGACTGGACACCCGATACAAGGAAAGCTCACGGGCTGTGTGTCTATAGCAAAGTTTTGGTAGTGTTTGAGGTGAGTAGAAGGCAAACTGCTCCATGTCAGACAAGTGAGTCCAGCAAGTTCCCTATCAAACCATGCCGAGGCAGTGAGGAAAGAGAAGAAAAACATGAGATCCAGTTCTGTGAACGCTGGGGTGAGGGCAGAAGGGGCTGCAATTCCTAGAGCTGGGATTTCCCCGATGTATTGGGAAACTGTGGCAGAGCAGATACTTGCATGGGAATCCACAGAGAATCTCATGCCAGACCAGGTGGGTACTACATGCAGAAAGCTGCAATCCCTGGAAAGCCCATAGTGGAACAGGTCTTCCTGACAAGAATGGTTCCCTGGGGAGCAGAGCCCATGAGGAGTAGGCTTAACCTGAAGAACTGTTGCTTGTGGTGGACCCATGCTGGAGAGGAGGACCATGAGAGGAGAAAGGAGTGGCAGAGAGGAGCTGCCATGCTCTAGGGTTGAGATCTGTATCCCTTTTTAATGTTATTACATATTGTCTGCTTTAGAAGTAGCTGCTTGGCTTATTCTTTTATTTAAAGTAATGCAGATGAAATCTTCACCTGTAAGAAATAATCCCTGGGTAAATCATTGTGTTATGGAGCAATATAATCTCATTAAGCCTCTTGTATTTACAAAGCCTGGGTTTGTACAGTCACCTCTAGTTGTCTCATCACTGGATAGATACTAATTGAGGATTTTATGAAAACATCTGGCTCTGTACCAGCAGCTGGCAGTCAGGAGAAAAAAAGAATAGAAGAGGCTGAGGAAATATGAGGGTGGGTAGTGTGATGAACTGTGAGTTATAATTATTTTACAATGTTTTCCTGAACTGGGCATGATCCCATTAATAGAATGAATAGAGATTATTTACTAGGCAATGCATGACCAAGAGAGGGAGAGATATTGGTCTCCAATTCTAAAGCAATTCTACCATTTTATGGTGTATTTTTGTGAATTACTCTGGAAGACATGATGAAAAGCAAAGGGTAAAATTTTCCAGCCTGGATCCTGAGAGGGAAAAGACCTGTACTTAGATTACCTGATATATGTGCCCTAGTTTCCAGATACAGGCTTCCAGTAGTGATACCTCAAATTCCTTTTAAAAATCCTGGGTTTATGTCTTTAGGTGAAAACTAAATATGGTGCTTTTTTGTAGTGCTGGCTGACAGCAGTGCAGCAGCTCAGGCAGTTGGCTGAAGCAAATGAGTCACTTGCAGCCACATGATAGAGGTTGTGATCTGTACTTACTAATGCTTGTGGTCCTTATTTCAATTGACGATGAAGCTATTCAGCTAGGGGAAGAATCTTAATTAGGGGTTCCTGTAGGACTTTTTTTCTTTTTTTCCAAGTGGCAATAAGGAGCAAATCTGTCTCCCAGTTTGTGGTACTGAATTCTTGAATGCATTTCTCTCTGACTCTCAGGACAGTCAAGCCATTGAACACTTCAGGATGAACAGTCTCTTGTCATGAATAGAGAGACCCAGGCTACTGCTGCCCTTGTGATTAGCTCTGAAGAACCATAATTCCCATGGCAGCAGAGATTTCAATAGTGTTCAACATAGCATAAATGATCTCTATCAACACAATTGCTTCTCTCTAGGTTTTATATAGAAATAGATAACTTTCAAAGGGTTAGATTAAATGGATAATTTTTGAAAGCCCAATTCTTCCCCAAAGTGCAGTTGTTATGAGAGCGGAGAGTGTTTAACTGTCATATTGCACAATGGAGCTTTCTGAAGGGAACACTATTGAATGTGGTGACAGTTCAGACCTGACCATCAGCCTGTATTATCATAAATGACACTTGCATAAGAACATTGGATCTGAAATGATGATGAAGTAATGGCTTTCATTTCTAAGAGGCTCTTAAGTGCATAGTAACATCTACTTGCACAATTTTGTAGCTGTTTGTTTAGCTTTTTACGAGTATGTTTTGCCATTAAATAAGATTTTTTCTCTTTTTCTTGCTAGACTGTACAGTGAACTAGTATTCATGTCTTTGTTGTATTCAGAATTAATATGCTTCCTAATACAGTTTATTTTTAGATCCACATATCAGAGAGCATGCTCAAAATGACTGTTTGAAGGTAAAATGATAAAGCAAGCATCTATAAATCGATACAAGTCATCTCTTTGGATAGAAACAATGCCAGCAAGGATGAATGAGACCAAGGTGAACAGGGCATGTGTAGAAAGATGATAGAGAGAAATCATGTGCATCATTCTGTAATGGAAGTATTATTTTAGTAGCATTTTAGCAAATGGGAGAAGTACAGTAGAGAAGAAACTGGCATACTTATTCTAAATTGCACAATGAATGTGACTTTGTGCAACAAGTTCTGGTATTAACACTTAAAACAGATTCACTATCCTACCAAAAAAACTGTAACTTCCCTGAGGTCTAGAATGTTGTTGGATATTACAAATAAAATTTTCTCCTTATGCCATTTATATTACTATTTAAAATGTTAGCTATGTATTGAAGTAGTCTGTATGGTCCATTTTTAGTTTACAGTGAAACTTTGGGTTAGGACCTTGTTCATCTGGATGGCTACTTTTTCCATGCTCCATACTTTTTTCATGCTAATCTAAAATGATTTCTTTATTTTTCCATGAAGAAAGTAAGTTTAAGAATAAGCACAAATATGAACAGATCTTTAGTGGAATCCTTGGGTACTTATTACCTGGTACTGCTGCCTTTTATGATTTAGGTTTGTCTTAGTTATCTAATGTTGTTCCACATATTCCTTCTCACTTTGTTCCTTTTATTTCTCATGAATCCTTGGAAAAGCAGCATTCCTTCTTATCCTATTGTTTTTCATCTATTAATTCTCTATAATTTCCTTTGGTGGAGAGATGCTTATTATGTTACTTAATGGAAAGCTTGCTGCCATGTCCCTGTAACTTTATCTTCTTGGAGCTGCAATGGGTTTTACTCTTAGTCCAGTCTAGTCCAAGCAGCCTGCTTATCATGGTAGGAATCTTGGTGCCTTGTGACCTTCCAGCATCTCTCCTCTGTACAACTAGCACTGTAATACTGAGAAACAATAGTTCTTTCTCTGAAAAGTGTAACGTCCTCCTATTTATTTTCATCTAACAGAGAAACACTCTCCTGAAGAATTGTTGTGTTTCCTGAATAGTCCCTCATTTCATTGAAGCTTCTTTTCTTGTAAAACATTTGTCACAGTAACAATTTCACATCTTTCTGTATTATATTCTTTCCTTTATTTTTGCAGCTTTTCCCCAGGCATCCAGGACGCGCTGTAATCTTATTGCTCCTGTTGGCTAAGGGCATTTCCCAAACAATGCTAAAAACATTTTGCTTTCTACTACAAGTATTTTTCACATAGGCAGTTACAGTCTGTTTTGTTTAAAGAAGGCAAAAAAAAAAAAGGTTAAAAAGCTTTTACTTTGTATGCCTTTGGATAAATATATTAAAAATCCCACTGGCATAAGTGAAAGGAATAATGTTAGAACTGTTGGAGGCAAGGAGAAAACAAAAAGGAAGACTAGAGAAAAGCAGAAAGGGCAGCAGGAACAGATGCTGAAACAGTGTTGGTTTACTACAGTTGCTTTTAATGTGTTGTTTCATTACTAGTGTTTCACTTCAAATTCCATTTTCTATTTTTTTTAATTTGGCATTTCACTGTCTCCAAGTCTTTTAGCCAATAAATTCTTGGATACAGAGCCTGCTCTCTACCTTACAACCAAATAAAAAAAAGAATGGTTTTTGAATTATAAACATTTTCTGCAGAACCCAATCAAAATCTGTTCTGTCCCGGGTGTCACGTCTATCATTCTTGTGATCTTGCCACCAAGGAGGTCTTAGGGGACAGTCTGTCTCTGCCATGCAGAAGTACATCTCCCACAGCACATCCAAACAGATAAGGAAAGAGAGAGACTGCTGTCAGCTGCTGAGTTCTTCAGAGGAAAAGGGACTGTGGATGTGGCAGTATCAGGAGAGAAGGATAAGGGTGAAGTGTGTCAGGAGGTGAAAGGGATAAAACAAAGATCATTAGAACTGCCACATGCTAAAGCCTGTCAGAGTTTTACTAGAGAAATATTTGAGCACTGACAACGTTTCTATGAACACATTGATACTGAAGCACAGAGCTTGGTGGGATTCATAAAGAAATTTTTGTGACACTTTTCCTGATGAAAGCATTTCTCAAACCACACACCACAAAACACAGGGCTACCAGGGGACTGCAGCCTCCTCCAAGTTCTGTGCAGACTTTGATGAAGATGACATTGCAGAGAAAAAAAAGACTCCTGACATAAGCATTCTTTTGGTCTTTGAATGTTGAACTGATTGAATGACCTTGTGATGAAAGGAAAGTATTCATAACAAAATCTGTAGATGGATGCTGAGTTTGGTATTTGCAAGGTTGTGGATAAGGATGAAGTGTATATGGCACTTGTCTTATGTGATGTGAAAGTGAGGCAAAAAGGTATGTTTAGAAGTTTTTGTAAGACCATTTTAACTAAAAATAACTTGAAGAACTTGAAACAGGAAACAAAAGAACTTGCTACAGTAATGTTCCAGGCTCATAGCACTTTACAGAAAAGTTTTAACTTGTGAAAGGATCCACTCCATTCTATACACTTTCAAACTGGCACCTTCCCCCCTCCAAGTTGATTTCATCATTCCATTTTGAAATTTCAATTCCATTTGGAAACTACATATACATATAAAAGTGAAATGTAAATCAAAAGCTTATTGAAGCCATTTAACAACATACTGATTGACTTCAACTGACAATTTCAGTGCATTGAAAATTTCAACATTTTACTGAGATTTAGTAGGCAAAAAGATTTTGATATTTTTAACATTCTCATGGTCTAGGAAAAAGAAACAAATGCCATTTTCTACCCAATCTACAAAAGAACAGATTTTGCTATCCTGAATATATTAGTTTCACTGAATAGTACTGCAGAGCAGACTTCAACTCTCGCAGCCATTTCTGAATGTCATTTCCAAGCCATGCCATTCTATTTTGGGGTTTTTTGGTTCTCATGGAAGTGAGGAATTTGGATCCAATCTACAGTGTTAGAAGACATTGTGAGATTTCTATGTACATTTCCATCACCCCAATATATAAATAAGTCTCTAAGCCTCTATTTAACTATTTTGATCAGGCATAGGAGTTTTATCATATTTCTTTTACTGAGATCTGCAATTGTAGACTGGCCATCAAAGAACTGTCCAATTTAGAAAAGAAATAAGTGTAGTTAAGTACATCATCTCTGTTTCTATGTGTTGATAGCAGCTATAAATGTAATTCATATGTACAGTTTCCACTTCAAATATTTTTAACCACATCTAGAATATGTATTAGTCAAAACTAATATTCTGCTTTTTGTGTCTGAGACTTAAAGTTGTTAGTTTCTGAAATAAAAATTTTTGCTGATTTCTGGCTGATGCCGAGTACAGCAATTTAAGATAGTTTCCTACAATGAAATAACTTCATTGAAGTGATTATGTTTTATCTAGTCCCAGGGACAGACAAAACATGTTGCTATGGGTTTGTGCATTCTTTGGATTCAAATTAAATGTCATGATTTTTAGCCCATTTGAGAGAGCAAATCAATATAGGATTTACAAATGAAATGGCTTTCAGATGACCTCTAATGTTCCATTTTCTTTTCACATTATCCTTATTTCCTTTCCCTGTTTTTTCCTCCTCAATTACATTTTAAAATGCTATTTTCAGAATGGAAAGACAAAAATGCAAGTTTAGCATTTCCCAAATGAATTTTTGAATTAAATATTCTTAGATCTTGTCACACAATGTTTGACCATGTAACCAGTAACAGTTACTATTCCTATGCATATTCCTCAGTACAGCAGAATGCAGAAATAAATAAAAGCTCTGCTCGGAAGTGAAGTGTGGAGAGATGTCAGCATGGTGTTGATGTTGCTTTTGAATATGCTGATTCTGCATCTGGAGTTAGTTTGGGACACCCTGGAGATCTGTGATCTCTACTGCACATTAGAAATGTGCCAAGAGTGAACCAGCATGAAAGAGAAACATAACTATACAATTTTTCCTGGCCTTAGATCTATGCTAAAAAAGCAAAAAAGAAAGAATACTCGGTACTGAGCTGAATCAGAGACTAATAATGTAGAGTGTTTTATGTTATATCTTCATTAAGCCATTCTTGTGTTCCTGTTTTGCAAGGTTCTTTCATTACAAATTTCAAAGCAAAATGACAAGGAGGACTGGTATGACACTTCACCCAATGCAGCACTGAAATGCAAAGGCAAGGACACTGGAGGAGAAAGATTATCATCTTATTAGTGTAGGAGGATGAAGATTATCAGTCTGCAATGATCCATTATTTATAGAAATGCTGTCATTTTCTATAAGCTTTATTGAGGCATTTAATGTATTTGTGCTTGAGATTAACATTGATGTTATTTTCTTTAATGTCTGTTTTTATTGTGTGCTACACAGGTTCACACTCAGGAAATTCAGCCAGAGGAGAAAAACAATAGTATTAATTAGGAATGTCAGTCATGGGTGTTATGAAATTCAAAACTGCCAAGTTTCCAGTGCACTTTGGTGGTAATTATAATAGACTGTGGAGACAAGCTGTTCTCTGTTCCCTCTAAAAAAATATAGAGTTTGATGGACTTGTTATCCAAGTGTTAATGCAAATCCTGAAGAATGAAATACTGTTTCTAGAGTAAGTTTTGCATTTTTAGTATTTTAAGAATCTCTTGCCATAGCTAATTCATCAATAGTAACATCTACCTCTGCCAGTGCTGTTCATCACAGGATTTCAGTCTGCTTCATTAATTACTATCACTTTGCAAATGAGAATTTTGGCAACATAAAGCAAAATGAATTTAATGGGGTTTATCTGAGTCATCAACAAATCTGGACACTGGGGTTGGGTTCCACCTGAGCATTACTTTCTTTTTTTGTATTTTCTCTTAGAGAGTTACAAATTGAAGTTGCCCACTGTCAAAATTTTGAGGGATGGAGTTTGGTTTGGTCTGCTTGCTACTGAATGCATGTACAATAAAGTCTATGTTCACCATACTTGAGCTCAGGATTCTTGTATTTGCTATCCTCTCCATTGGAGTTATCCTGTATAAACTTGAAAAGCTGAAAACCATTATGTGGGAATAAAGTCCTCTTGCACTGTTAGCAGGTGTTTCCAAGAGTGTATGGCTCATGGCTGTTTGCAGGACTGGACTTTGACTTTGAAATGTGAAAGAAGAGTATATTATTTATAGCAAGCTCATTTAAAATTTATTTTCAATGAAGAAAAGTCTTCACAGAATTATGCAAATCATAAGCAGTCAATAAGTTCCTCTTGTGAAGGGAAAACATCAGGCGTGATCTATATTTGCATTTGAGTAATGCATTAAAAATCACTCAAATCCATTTGAATAATTGAGGTAAATTGGTGGTAGTGAACTGAATTGTCCTGACTGAGGGTGTAATTACCTTCAAGCTAGGTAAGTGTAAGTAAAATAACTGGCAACAACGTATGCACTCCATCTAGTAAACATCTTATTTAACAATTGTTGGAAATTGGAATAATAAGGTTAAACTAGAATCAAGAATTGAATTTTGGGAACATTTGAAAAATAACCCGGAAAACGATCCCATTGTGAGACAGTATTCTCTCCTTCATGTCCCAAACATGGGAAAGAATGCTATTTGCTGTTGTGTTTATGGAGCTTTGATACAGTTTTAAAGTGCCTTTTCACCCTAAGAACTTAATCGTAATAGTGTTGATGAAAATAGCAAAAATTCCACTTGCCCAAAAGGCAATGGCTGTGTGACACTGAGTGGGACACCTTCAAAACAGGGCATGTTTCTAGATGGTTTAGTGGAAATATGCAGTCCCTCTACACAGAGAGAGACTGCCATGACACAGTGTGCCTGGGCTGGCTTTGGCAGAGATTAAGTGTTGTTCAAACCACAGGGTTTTTTTACACAGTTGTGTTTCTGGAGTACTTGTTCAGTTTCTGATGTTTCACTGGTACCGGGCAAATCAGAAATAACAAGACAGTTTCATTTCAAAAAGGATGTAAATACCTTTGAATTCTTGAGTGTATTTCTTTAGTTTTACTATTCCTTGAGTGTATCTATCTATAAAAACTCAATTTATTGAAATGTTTAATATTTGAAATTACTAAAATTTCTGAGGTCTTATTCAAGTCATTTGTGAAGATTTTCTTACTGGCTGGCAGTGAAAGGTAAAAATAGGAATATACTTTGAAATTCCTGATTTTTACTTTATTCTTAGAACTTTATAATCTCACTTATAAGGGTAAGTTTAAGGCGCTGGCATCTGACATTGGAATGGAATGGAGAGACTTAAATTTAAGCAAAATTGCCAGGCCTGTCAGTTTTAATGTAAAAGCAGGTGATCAGAAAGTTTTGTAATTCCAGCACTTCTAATATAAGTAGAAAATTTCTGAGAAGAGTTCCTGAGTATTTACTTTTTCTCAGGTTTTGGAAAAGATTGCAGATTAGCTGAAATGTTTAATGCAGAAGTGTTTCTTTTAGTATTAATGCTTAAAAGCCAATACAAATTTAATCTTTTCATTGACTTAGCATTTTGTGATTTAGGGTGAGTGATGCTATGAAAATGGTAGCTGTGCTGATCATACAGAATTGAGTATGAAAAACTTTAATCAATTGAATACATTACTGAAATATTTAAGTAGAAACTGCCAGGCCCTTGCAAGTTGGTGGCTTTAGTTTTTAGGTTTTATTTCTGATATTATTGTTTTGGCTTTTGTCTTTTAATTTTGATGTTTTGAGTAGTTTTATTACAAATGTTTTGAGTAGTTTTAATATAGTATGTGAATGGAAATACTCAAAGTAAAGTGAAGTCACTGGAGGGAAAGGAGTGATTGAAGACTGCGTAGATAGTACTGTTTGTGAACAGCAAATACAGTGATTTTGGAAGTATTACAAAGATTTTCAAGCCTGTACAATGGTATGTTCTGCCCAGAGAATTATGATTAATTACAATGTCTGTAAGAATGGAGTTTAGTCACTTTTTATTTCACAGTGCTTATTAGTAAACTCGGCTGACAAAAAGGGGTGTAAATTCTTAGGTCAAAATTTCCTCTTATAATATTGAAATAGTAGATTTTTACAGTGGGCTATATAATCCTCCACTTGTCGAAATATGTTGCAAGGAAATAATCACATAGCTCTGACGTTATGAAGATGAGCTCTTGGCATTTGCTGAGCAGTATGGCTAAACCATCTATTTTCAGGCTAATCTCTAAAGCAGTGTGAACAAAGTAATCAGATTGAGAAAAGAAATTTTAAGTGGATCATCAATATAACAAGAATGGTTTTGAGAACACTTCAAAAGATGGAAGAGAGGGGTATTTCTTATATTCCAGTTTTTAATCTTAGTTGATTCTACGACTCAATATTCTCCCAAAGAAGTCCCAAGTGAAAGCAAATCACTATAATCAGATGAGGTAGCCAATTTTGTTCAGCTGATAAAAACTGGAAATTAATTTAGTTACAAAGGTATGTAATAAAAGCTCAGATTTAATTGTTGAAAAAGATTTGTGCCAGAAGCAAAACATTATAATGATTCTTAGTAACAATTTGGCAACTTACTCTGAAGAAACAGTTTTACAGCTAAGTGATGTAAATACAGCCATTATAAAAACAGACACTGAAATTTAAGCCTAAAAGTATAACACGTATTTTAGAAATGCATGAAACCAAGCAATAGTTTTTTCTTGTAAATAGGATCAAAAGATAAAGAATATATATTTGAAAATGCCTTTGTAATTCAGTTTGTATCATGGTAGAAAGAGAGCCTAACATGTCTAGTAAAGTTGTTTCTTTTGGTATATTTTTACCCCTGGTTTATTTTATCCAATGATAGGGATGAATATGTCTTTCTTTAACCTCTTCTTAGGATTACCTGATGTCCTATACTTCATTTTCGCTTCATTTTTTCCATTCAATCGGTGACTGTCTTCATTGGACAGTTAGATGCTGAGGTGTCTCAGGCAACTTTTTGACCACTAAGAATTTTCCATGACTGAACTTGCAGTAGAATGCTGCTGCTAATTTGATGGCATTTGAATAGAGAGATGAATTTCAATAGGCTGTTCTTCAAGATGGATTTTTAAGAATCACAATAAGGAGGAGGGGAAGTTTTGTTTAGGCTTTTCAGAATTATCAGAATTAATCTGGTTGTGTATAGGGGGTGGTGTTTGGAGAGGTGACTGGTAATGAAAAAACATAGGGAGTTTAAGAATAGGTCAGAAACTCTGATGGGATTAAAACTTCTCTGCCCAGACTGATTTTGTTTCTCTGTCCCTGAGGTGATTAATTAGCTGGTTCATTAAACATACCTTTAAGAGTAGAAAAAGCATACTACAGCAAAGTGGTTTCAGAGAGGAACATAGTGAAGTTCATCTCTAGGTTCTCTGTATATCTGGGAGCAGCTGGTGAGATAATTTTTACCATGCAATGAAAAGGCATACTCAACACTCCTTACTGTTTGTGAAGACTGTTAGCATTCCTGACACCTGTTTTCTCTCTTCCTGTCTCTCTGCAAAAAACCACTGGAAATAAAAGATGAGTCAGGAGACATTAACTGTTATTTTGCAGCATTTTGTCCTTGAGAATAAATTACCTGGCCCTGTCACATCACATTTTAACTTATCCTGCTGATTTTTCTTTAAATCTATGTCCTGTTAAGGTGTAATATCTACCACAGGAGGGAAAATGTAATTCAGCCCTTTGCAATTATGCAATGTAGAAGAGGCTGTAAGCATATTGTTTTTGTTAGAAAGCAACTCCTGAATGTTTCCGGTTAACTCAGGGACTGCTGTGGTTGTTTGCCAGATGATAAAAAAAGGTTTGTATTTTGGAAATAGTGGCTATTACAGTGATTTCACTATAACTTATGCCATAGCAGAAAACAAAATGTAGCTTGCTACATGGAGAATTGAAATAAGGAAATTAGTCCCTATATTGCTCAGAAAAACTGTGGTCTGAATTAAATGCACTGCTTTCTGTTTGGAAATTTTATGCAAATAGTCATTGAGTCACATCTTGAGTCATGTCTTACACTAAGAGTAGTTAAGATACTGAGAATTTCTAAGATGAGGCTGCACATTGCATGGTAGCTTAAATTTGGGGATGTGGTAAGTAGAATTGGTCAAGATTTCATTGGGGTTTTATTTACAGATAGTCTACTTTATCATAATTTTTATTTGTTTGTGCTTATTTCAAAGTGTTAGAGTAGAACTAAATGAAATTTAGAGATTATACTTCTGAAACTAAAAAGTAGCTGTTATATAATCATGGCCTTTTAAAGAATTCTTGTTGTTTTCAAGGTGGTATTAAAAGAGCATGAGGTTCACAAGGCTAACGTCATTCTGCATTACTCCATGCAATTAAACACAGTGCATCACATTGTGATAGAATTATGACATCACTATTTTTACTTCAGAAGACCTTTTATGAGTGCTCCATCAGTTGCTGTTGGTTGTACAGGGTAATGATGGCTTGTTCTGAAATGATTCCCCAGTTGTGAACTCAGTGCCCATGAAAAGCAGCTTTTTGCCTCTCTGGCAAATTGCTGCATTACTAAGCTTGCTGTTGGCATATCTTGTGTTCTGTTAAATGTACCAAGTGTTTGATATCTAATTATGCACTTAAAAGGTTTTCAGAGAATCAGAATGCAAATAGTTGCTGCAGAGGGAAGTTTTACTTCAAGCTCTCCACACAATTTTATTTTTTTTTAACTCAGGCATACAGCAAGCCACACTGAGAGCTATTAATGTAAATTAATTATTCCACCTGCTGGCTTCTTTACAACCTACTCAGATGAGGGATTATTAAATGCATCATATTAAATGCATCATGCCTTGCAAATTTGCATGCATTAAAAGCCTTATCATTGCCTGTGCACTGTTGGCCTCCATCAGGGGTCCAAGAATTAAAAAATTATTGCTCAACGGTTTTAACTGGGAAGTGCTGATCACTGTCCATATGGCTGTAAAATACAGCAGGGCAGGTCATTCTGATTATAGACCCTCCTGACAACGTGAGTTCCCTGACAGGGCTCAGGGTATGTGAACTGTGCTGCCCTTCTACAGTGATACTTTAAAGCCTCCAGGAAGAAGTGAATTATTGAATGTGGCAGAGTAAGTATTTTTCTTGCAACTTTTTCCAAAAAAATTCTGGCTCAAACAAGTAGGGAGAGCAGATAAACATGGAAGCATAGAAAAATGAAGGGCCATAAGTCTTTTTATGTATCTGTACAGATTGAAGAAATGCTTACTGGGGGATAATTTATTTATCATTTGATTTCATTTTTAATTGATGCTTGGTCCTAGACAAAGATAACAACATCTGGACAATGGAAAGCTATAAGAAGTCCAAATGCATTTTTTCCGTTACCCATAGCTTTGACATATTTATAAACTACCTTTTATGATTTTGAATAGAGAATTGAGGTAATTTATAAACTTAAACCAAATGATTAATAGAAAAAAATGTTGACATCAGAATGTTTTCAGCAAAAAAATTCAAGATTGCCATGAATTTATATGGTTCTTTGAACTGAACCTGCTATGGAGTGTTGTTTTTGAGAAACTAATAAATATATTAAGCATTCTTAAACAGACTTTGGCTAGAGTTAAATAGTTTCAGTTTCACTGAAAATGCTATACTTACCAGGGACAATTGGTAAATTTGATGTTGCTGAGGAAGATCTTATCCATGGGAGTTTTGAGACAGATGCTAAATTTCTGCGTGACTGCAGGCTCTGTCATTATTACCTCAGTCCTCTGAATACAAGAAAGAAATACTTGAAGGTGTTTTGTTGTTTATGAAAGTTTATAACCTCCAGAGATTGTCATAATTGTCTTTGTTAATAATAATATTCTCTTGCTGATTTCCTTTCTCTCAATTCAGAAAGGAAAACAAATGTTAAATCTGGGTTGCATATTTTACTGTAGATTAGTTAACTTAGTTTTTGGGTTCTTTTCATGTTCCCATGTTCAAGCAAATGCATGGGCAGCTTTCTAGTCTAGATTTTCAAGTCCTTTTTGCAGATGAAAAATTTATTCATGTTCATCTTCTTAAAATATCTTTCTTATGAGAGCTTTTGAAGTTTTAGGAATGATTAGAATTTTAAAAATTTGCTTCCTCCCGTGCAAGGAGCTATACATTTAGCTGTCATTTAATTCTTACCACAATAGACAGGCATCTGCTTGGCTTTCAAAGACAGGTGGGCATTGTTCAGCATATTTGAGGTCTACTGTATTTTCTTAGTTTTGTAAAAATCATCAGTTAAACTATGTGTTAACTCAATATTTCAAGTGGAAGTTTCTGAATGGAACCTATAAGAGATAGCGCTGCGTCTTTTAGGAAGCTGTTCTTCATCGCAATTGATAAAATAATTGGTCATTTTTGTATTCTAAAAGCTAAATTTCTTTTTGGCGTGTTTTAATCTCCCATTTGTTTGATCTCGTACCCTTAAATTCTTATTTCCATTGTTCAAATGTCTTAAGTTTCCATTTTTATGTTACCTGTTTCTTACTGGCTACATTCTGCCTCTGTTCCCCTGGGAAGATGGAAAGGGAAAAGTTGATTCTGAGGGGATTTTGGAGTGTGCTGAAAAGGAGCTTGTACAGGAGCAACACTGCCATGATCATTACAAACAGTCCATAGGAATAACTGTGTTTTCCAGCTATAATATTCTCTGAGATCTAGATATGGTGATTGTTACAGATTGTGGTTGTGTGATTTACACAGTCTATAACAGGTCAGGCTAGGTAATGGAGGTCTGGGTTTTATCCTTGAATTTGCATTCCCTACTGGTAGTAGAAACAGAATGTGTGAAGATCAGATTGACTTTTATCTTCTGTGTTCAAATTCGGTTGTTCACATACTCCCCAAAATTCAGTCATTCATGTACTCCCCACTCTTCAGATGGCTTATGTTGTCAGAGGTACAGAAGTTTCTTAACAGTTCCATTTCCCATCACTCACTCCTCTTGTGTCCATCTTGTGTCCAAGCAGATCAACCCTCCTACCCAAGCTGGTGTCATTTTCAAACTTCTTGGATTGAACTCTATCCCCTCATCTGTCCTTTTCTCTTGATTTGCCCTTGCATTTCTTGATAACCTTGTTTATTCTTTTTCCTTCAGTGCTGTACTCCTATCTTTTACTTCCTACCCAAGGAATCTTGAGAATGGATGAGGGAAGAAAAAAGTGGAGGAGGAAAAAACCCTAACCCCTCCATCTCAAGCTTCATTTCTATCCTATTCTGCATTGCTCTGCTGATTGCTCCTGTCTAGTGATCAAATGCTCTGCATATCTTGTCTTTCAAGACTGATAGATAGATATGGCTCTTTCTTGCCCATCATCTCTCCCTCAGCTCTGAAATTCTGACAGTACACACCTGCAAAGCCATCTGATATTTTTTTAGGATTCATCTGCTTTGCTGAGAAAATTGAAATGTTGACAATAGAGAAAAGGCAAATGCTGTCATTACTTGATTGTTTCCTTCCTCTGGTCTTTTCTGGACTTTGGTATTTTAGGCTAAAACCAGAATACTTGTGTATTAGAGTAATGCAAGTAAGGATGATGTTCAAGAGCCCTTAAAAATTAGTAAGTTGTTGACTTCAGCCTACAGGCTCTCTAGTTTTTTGGTTACTTGTTGAATTGACAGACTTAAGAATAAAAATTGAGACCAAAAATTGAAACTGATGCTAGATTCTGGGAAAGGTTCCATTTTTCACTAAGCATAACTGACAGCTGTGTGTCTGAACAATTCTAGTTATCCAGGTTTTTAAAGGTTTGAGTCTTGGAAGATGGCAACGGTTCTCATACCAGGGTGACTCAATTTAGTATGAGCATACACGTTCATTGAATTCAGCTGTTTCTTTCTGCATGTTCATTAAATTCTTAAGATGCTGAAATATTTGCATATATTTCACAATATGATGTTTAAGCATGTTCCTTGATCCCTGTTCATTCCATCTGCTTGCTACCAGTTGGAAATTTGGTTTTTTTAAATATAAAAAGGTGGAAGCAAACCTTGCTTTTACAGTGGACACTGTAATAACCTTAAGTAAATTATATGTGAATCCTTAGGGATTTTACAGGAGCTTTTTATACTATGCTCCTAATAAAGAAAGACTAATCAGCTAATAAATATATGGGAAAGCTTTACAGTGCAGTTTGTTTCCTTGACAAGTGCATGTTTTGTGTCTATAGTATAGTATTCTACTGGGTGAAGATAAATGGATTTCATAATCTCTCACTGGGGAGAAATTGAGACTGGAAAAGATTGGAGCTGCATGAACTGGATAACTTAACATTATAGCTCTGAGAGGCAGAGCTCTAAAAAACCATTAAGGACTTTACCTTCTTGATTGGGGATTCAGAAATTGATGCACTGCCTTTGGTCCTGTTATGTTTTCAAACCTTCATTAAGTTTATATTGTCTTCCACCTGACTTATAAATTGCTAGTCTGAATAGAAATCGTTTGTCATAGTGTCTGGTATAAGTAGATTCATCTTCAAAACAACATTATCATTTCCTAAAGACTGGTTTTAAATCCATCAGCAGAATATGAGTTCAAGTGCATTGCATTATTTTGACATATTATTCAAGGAGATCTTTTCTGATGGGTTTGTGCTTAATATGTTGAAGGGGAATGTGCTTAATCTATTGTTGGCTGTAGAACATGCCACAACTGGTGATTAGAACTGTAAAAAAGGCAAAATTAAACTTTAATTTTGTGAATTACTTATAAAATCCTTTTGTCTGTAAGAACAGGTGCCTAATCGCTGTTTGTAGGTATTGCTGTCATTATAAAGAGATTTCATCTGGGAATAGGGAAAATTTGTTTTCAGAGTATGATGCATTTAGTGAGATTTGTCCCATTCACTGGTTGTAAAATGAATAGCTGGGCATTTTCAGGGGGATAGTTAGTGATGGTTCATGGAGGCATTGATGACTTTGGCTTTGACTCTGTGTTTATCTTTAAGGGCTTACTTTCAGGACCGGTCGAAGATCAGAATTCCTGTTGCATGATAAGTAACTATATTTCAGATTTTGTTTTCATGCAGAGTTGAGAACATTTTTTCAAGCTAAGTTTTTGCCCATATCTTAACTGATGTATTTCACTGTTCCCTAGATAATAACAGCTGGTAACTTTCCAGCACAGTGAATTTCCATGCTAGTGACTCCCACTGAAGCTGCCTCATACATCGATAAAACCTTTCTGGTGATTCAAGTTTGAAACAGCAAGCATGTTCCTGTCAGAAGAGGTGGCACAATGGTAGACAAGGCTAAACATTGAAAGTGTTCTGGAGAGAACAAGGAGAAATCAAATATGTAACTTGTGATATTGCCAGTAGTGTCTTTGCATTAAGTAAAAAAGATATATTGCTGAAGCCCTTGTATAGATCTGGAAGCCCGTTAGAAATGTTGCTGTCAACTATCATCTTTATAAATGGAGTGAAATATCCTGAGCTTGCACAGAAATGTGATTATTAGTTGTTTTGCACACTGTGAAATATAGAGGCAGCCACTAAATGGGGAAAAATGGGAGGAGTTCAGCCTCAGAGATTTAAAAAGTTATGTGAGAATGTGGATCATGTTTTTAAAGTATGTTTAAAATTTAATTGGGCTTATACAGAGAATGTTTTCTTTGACCAAGGAATAATAAGTTTTTGTTGTTTATTTCCTAGACTTATTCAACTTAGAAGGGATCTTGGGAGGCCACCTTGTTCATCATCCTACTCAAACTGTCAAATTTAGATTTTCTCCAATGAACCTCAGACTTTCTAGGGAACACATTCCTAACTATACAGAAAAATTTTCCTGATAATTAATCAGAACTTATTTCCTTGCAACCAATGTCTCTTGCCTCTATGTAAAAGAAATGTAAGCTCAGGGAAGATAACATTTCTCTCTCAGATGAGCATGCTACCAAGGGTTTTGGTTGAACTGAATGCTAGTTCGAGTGTTCTATTTTATTGCAAAAGTAGATCCTACAGTTAATTTTGCTGCTAATGTTTTGCAGATAATGTAAAAACAGGCGCTGACTAATCTACATGTCCTGTAGATCTATGTGGGTTACACATAATATTGCCTGAAAAAAAAATGTAGCAATGTAATTTGCAAGGACTATGCATTACATATTTGTTAAGTATTCATATAATTCATCAGCTACTCTACAACAATATTGAAGATGATATTCAAATGCATATTGGGAAATGATAAGGAAAGAAGTAATCCTCTAGGAAGGATAACTCATCTTGCTTGATTATTTTAGGGTCTTAAAAAAAGAAATCCACATACCCATCAGGGTGCTTTCTCAGCAGTCTAGATGATCCAGGAGTGTAACACTGACAATGTGCTTCTGAAGGCAGTAGCTTTGAAGATGTGGGCACTAATACTGTGTTAAAATGAAATATATGGTTAAGGAGTTTGCATATTGTCTTTTTCACACTTGAACAACAATGTGTAGAACAAGCCTGAGGGATAATAATTTACCCGTCTGATTTCCCAAGACTGTTATTCCTCATCTTGACATACTATTAAAATCATTTAATTATCAGTATTTTGTCTTGTCATTAAGTTACTGATGTTTCCATTATTTATGTTTCTAAAACTTTCATTGCCCACATACAGACCTCCCTCCCTCCCCCTTTATATGCTTGTCATCTGTCAAATATTTACATTGGATCATCTTTTCTTCTGCACACCTTCTAGCTAATTTTAGTCTTCGATGGGTGTTTTGAGGTATCATAGAATCCCCAGCAAAGCCAGTATAAATCTGCACACAAGTAGCAAATGCAGGAATTTCTGTTTGTTGGGGTGGGAAAGCACTTGTCTGTGAGCACATATGTATTTGTGTAAGAGAATAGAAGATAACAGCTTCTGTTAACATTTGGTAATTATGTGGCTCATGTTCAGAACCAAATGCACTAAATAATTGCAGGGAAATGCTCTCTTCAAATCTTCTGTTCTGAGAGTTTGCTATCTTTCAGTTGAGGCCCTCATGGGAAAGGCAAGCTTCTTTGTTTCTTGGCTGCAATGAAAAAGGGTTGAACACAAATTCTGTAGGGGTTAGCTGTATTGTATAAGCAGGTAATTCCAGTGGACATTGCTGAGGATTTGTTTTATGTGTTGGAGAGAACAACATAATTGGAATTTCACTTAGGTTCTAACTTCAGCAGTCTCCTTATGCTTCAGACACTTATGCTTCAGTGTGATAGACACTTCAGGAAGCTAAGGACCTACCAGAGGTGTTGCATGTCCCTACCTGCATTGAGTACAAGCTCATATGTAAAAGTATAGTGCACAATTTTGTGGAACATTAGAGTAGAAAAGGGTGGTTCATGGAGGAAGACTGCCCCTGGTTTTACTTCTTAAGCCTAAAAAAAGGGTTCCCCATACCCTTTGGCTGCAGACATTCCATATGAAGTTGTCTGAGGCTTTCATTTGCTTCTGTAGAGTTTGTGGAAGGTATGGGAAATCCTTCAGTTGTTCTCAATGGTCACTGTGACTTGAAGCTCAGTAAATTTCTTCCTTAACAGGAAGCTGTATCAATGCCTGTATATAAATTGCATATAAGCAATTAGTTATCTCCTAAAAGTAAACTAGTAGCAGACTATTCCAGCACTATCTGCTCTTACTAGACCAGTTCAGAGCAGGTGGGGCTGGATGAATTCCAGGAGTCGCTTCTAAGTTGTACCACTCTGTGATTCTCTGAACTGCAGTTGAAAATCTGTCTAAAAATGAAGGAAATTGGAATAGTGTGGAAACAGGAAGGCAGCTATTTCTATCTGCTCCTCCTTTCTGAAGTCAGAAAATAAATGAGGCAAAATGGGAAAACAATGTGAGTGACTTGTCCAATGGACAGCTTTGGGAAACCAACTCTCCTTTGTTTCTGTTTTAAAAGGCTAATTTGACAGTAGCCTCTCTCAGGTATGGTGCTAACACTCCTAGCTCCAAGATGTTTTTATTTTTTTTTCTTATTCTTTCAACTTGCAGAGACAGTGAATAACTCATAAGCACAGCAGGATGTGTGCCCCCTGAGATTTCCTTAAGTCTTGGCAGGCTACAGATTTGTAGTGCAGGTAGTAGTTGTGATAGATACATTCTCCGTTAATACAGAGCATCTAGGAGGATCTGATCATCTTACAGTTTCTCTGAGATGACTACAAGCAGTTACACCTTTAATAATATTCATTTCAATGTAGTTTTCTGGATGGAGCACCTTACATCAAATTCTTAGCTTCCCATGCATTCTCGATGTCTTGATTTAACACCTTTTCTTTAAATTGACCCAGTAGCAGACCTTACTGTTTAAGTTACTCATCTGATTTTCATCAAATAGTCCTGGAGCATAGCCATGCTCTCTTGGAAGATAAATCAAGTTTCTTCATGTTCTGCTAACATGAATCATTAGGTTTCTTAAGATTTGATTTTGCAGTTCACTTTCCCTTTTGTGTGGCACATGAACCTATACACATACAATTGTTTTGTTCTGTCATTGCATAAAAATGGGTCCACAAAAGAGCACAGAGGCAAAAATAAGAGAAGCAGAATCTTTATAACACCATAATGTTTTCTTCTCTCTGTTATTTCATTTCTTTCTTCTGCACATATGCATTTATACAGAGACACAAAGTAGTTATAGAATTGGGTTTTCAATGCATTTACAGATGCCTGTGACTTTTTCTAAAAAAACTTTTGCTATTTATCAGAGAAAACATTGCCACTCGTGTGAAAGCAGAAACTTATGCCTCCTCTAAAGAACTAAAAATGTCAAGGGGACCATAAAAGGAAAATAACACAGTTTGTTTTGGAAACTGTTCCATGACAACTTCTGTAATCATTTTGACAAAACTTCTGTAAACTGAAACCTTTGTACTACTTCAACTGAATGAGCTCTGAAGGCACAATGCATCACTGGAAATATAAATTAAGCAGACTGGTTTTTTATTCTCAGGAAGAAGCTCTGCACTCCGCACCTCTAGAGTAAAGATGTTCTCTGAAACAAACAGGGAATTTTTGTGTGTGATTTATTATAATGTGCACTGCTTCCTTGACTTTTTATCCTTTGAGCTGCTCTGGCAGCAAAACAGATCAAGCTCCTTTGCATACTAATAAATATCAGAGCTTGTAACTATTCAGTGGTTAAAGCAGTATTCCTTTGAGATGAATCATTGCTACATTATTTACTTTTCTTTGTATAAATTATTTTGAACCTTTAGTTCAACCATAAAGCAAGCCTAGAGTTGTGATGCATATTACCTTGATTTTTTTTCATCTGCAATGCAAGAATTGGGGCTGATGTTTAGAACTGACTCAATTCTCTGGAACTCAAAGTCACTTTCTAGTATTTTTAATAGAAAATCTATAAACATAGATGAAAAATGCCCATTGGATTCTTAATTTTTATCCAAAGTATTTATATAAATCTATCAAGTCAATGATACAAGCACATCAAGGGTAGAAGCAGATATTTTACCAGAGATTTTAGAAAACTGTCGAATTGGAAGGACAGGTCTTAACTTTCCCACTCTATGTGCTAGAGAACAGTGATTTCTTTCTTAGCCCTTGAGGAGGTGCCACTGCTCTCTGATGCATATATTTTGGATGGAGTGCATCCCAGTCTGTGTTAATTCTTATATTAGCTCTGGTGTGATTAGTCTTGCTGTAGGTAAGCTCTGCATGCACTTGTAGAATTTTTCATGTGGTTTGGAACCAGATAGATGACATCTTCCACAATTATGTGTAATTTTTTTTTATTTTGATGAGCAACCTATGTTTTACTCTGACCTTTTTGATATCTTTTGGTATCTGCCATCATTAGAACTGATTACACAACAGTTCAGCTGAAATAATTTCTTTGAACTATAGTAACTGTTATGGTCTCAAACAGGTACAGAGAAGAAAGCTAAATAAATGAACACAATGATCTGCTTAAAAATATGTCCTAGAGAACTTCAATTTATATTCTTTAACTCAAATCACAATCAAAGTACTTAGTTGGTATGTAATGATGTGGTAATCAGTGACCTATATGTTCAGAAGCAATCAGCCATTCCACAGGTAAACCACAACAACTGTCTCTTGTGAAATATTAGCATGAACCTACAAATTTCTGAACAATCTTCTGTAACTTATCCCTAGATGTTTCTAATCCCCTTTATATGCTTGGTTTGTTTTGGTTGCACCCCTCTCACAGTTCTTGTCATGGGGTACAACACCCCACCTCCTTAGGGACCTTTGCTGTTGGGGTTACTTCTGGCAAAATGTCAAGATGGTTGCTAGTTTTCATGCTTCTTGAATACTTCAAAGTAACTTTATTTTTTCCCCTTTCAGAAATTCCCTCCTTACTGGACATGAGCCACACTTTCTCAGTTCAGGGTATTAAGGCTCCTGCTTCTTTTGCCCTGTTGTGCAGCCATGTGCCAAAAGAGGGAACCATGAGCATTCCCCCTCTACAGTCAAAATTACTCAAGAAAACTAGCAGAAAGGAAGCATAGATTCAGTTGTAGAAATGAGTATGGGTTAGTGCAAAATGGCTTTGTTCCCTGCCTTTAAACTGCTGTGTTCATCTTTAATTTCCACTCTACAAAAGAAGCTGACTTTATCTGACATCTGCACAAGTCTACTCTGTGTAAGCTCATACAGTCTTCATTGACAAGCAACGGTCTACTTGTTTTTCTTTTTATTGAAGATTAAATTTCTTTTAATGAAGATAAATTCATTGAAGTCACTGGCAGGGTGGGAACAGCATTCAGCTGAGAAGTCAGTTCTATTCCATCAGCATCTGTTTCATCTGCTTTTAGTGCTCTACTTTCTGTGTACTGTACTCATGAATAGACCCTGAAATACAAACAATTGCTGATCATGCTGCTGGCTCTGATAACGTAACTCATAATGTTGCCCTAATTACTTACATTATAGAACTGTCAGGTCTGGAGCATTTGGTCTCTCAAGGCAGCTCTCCAATTAATCTTTTCCTTTTTTATTAGAGATCTTGTTATGTGATTGCCTTTTGGGGAGGAATGAGAGGGTTTTCTGTTGTCATGAGGCTTTTTTAAAGCTTTCACTGAGAAACAGAGCAAGAAGACTTCAGAGTTAACAGGGATGTTATCTTGGCTACCTTTTTTTTTTTTTTCTTTTATCGGGGGACGCCACTTGTGGCAGACTCCAAACCTGCATAAA
The DNA here is from genome assembly GCA_013400935.1 of Turnix velox. Taxonomy (NCBI): domain Eukaryota; kingdom Metazoa; phylum Chordata; class Aves; order Charadriiformes; family Turnicidae; genus Turnix; species Turnix velox. The sequence continues at coordinate 599,514 of VZTY01028959.1, forward strand.
AATCATTGATCACCACCTTCTAAACGTGGGCTGTGAGACAATTTTCTACCTGTTTCACTGACCATCCATCCAGTCGGCACCTTCCCAGTTTGTCCAGGAGAAGGTTGTGGGAACTTCATTCCAGGTGAACAATATCTACTGCTTTTCCTATGCTGACAGAAAATGTTTTAGATCAGTCTCTGCCAGTTTCATTTGGTTGTAATAGTAGAGGGTTTGAGGACTGATGTAAGGGTAATGGACCCCCTGTAAGTTTCCTGTGTCTCCATTTGGGCTTGTATATCTATGTTAGATAAATGTGGTATTTGGCCTCATTCAGTCATTGGGGATGTTCCCTTCTCTCCACAACTTTTCAAAGATGATGTGATGTCACAACGATATCAACCCCATCTCCCAATGCCTTGGGATTGCATCCAGGCCCATAGATTTATGTGGGCTGAATTTTACTTGCTGTTAATACTTTACTTACTTGATGTGTTAAAAATTGTTAAAAGTATGTTTTTAATGTGATACTAGTAAAATGACCTTATCAATTAAACTAAAGTTAGGACAAAATTTTATTAAACATGTTATTGCTTTGCTTTTCACTACACACTTGCTGATAGAACCTTTAACCAGCAGGACCATGCTTCAGAACAAAGTATGTCTAGGATGGTTTGTAAGAAATTTTGCTTTCATAGGCAGCAATTTCATGGTTGTTCTCACAAATGTGAAGTATACGAGCAAGAAAAAAGCAAAATGGCTAAACACCATCCCTGGATCAATACAGCAAATTGTGTATTATTATTCTGCTTGTTCCCTGACAAGATCTGAGTGCTCCATCACACTGGTTTGCAACAGACTTCTACCTGGAATGCTGGGCTGCTTTTCCTTTGCTTTAAACTTGTTGTGTGTGCAGTCCTCAGGGTGTCAACAGAATGAACACAGTAGATAAGTACATATAATGATAATATTTTGCTTTTGGACTATTCTCATATCAAATCTAAATACTGTAATGAGTAATTGTAAACACAGTAATGACATGAAATTAGGTTCCTTACATGAAGAGACAGCCTGCCCTGTGCTTGCAGTGAGAGAGCTGCACAGTATTTCTGCAGTACATTCTCCCACACGTAAAGTTTATAAATACCTGGAGGCAAGGAATGGTGGTAACTAGGTTTTATCTGCTCTAATTTATTAAATTTTGGAGTAGCTTGAAGGAAAGGTCTCCTTCAGTCCCTGTTGCTAGTACTATTTTACTTTATATAAAATAGGGAGATCATGTTAAAACATCTACTTAGTTCAAATTAGAGAACTGAACAAGCTCTGTTATTTCTAAGAGAGGCACAAGCCTGGTATAGTATAATCTTTCTTGAAGTAAGTGCTTCTTTCTCCTTCAACTCATTACATATTTATTGAAAAAAAGAGCTAGAAAATCATTATGCTTTTTTTCAGGTGAGTGAATAAGCTGCCAAAATATTAAGTTAACCTTCTCTTTTCTAGTTCAGTGATTTTTCAAGTATTTTCTATGAAGTAGAGATTGTGATATAATCCAGTTATGCCAGGATCTGGGTCTAGCTATATAATGGCTATGTCTCTTGTTTTTAAGCAAAGGTTCAAGACTGATCAATACTTTTTCACTCTGAAAGTCTTGATATTTCTAAGAACATTTTGTTGTAAAAAAAATAGTATTGCCAGTATTACACAATGACAGTACTAGAGTTTTTCTCCTTGTGTAAATTGGGAGCATGTAAAAGATGACAGTGATAAAAACCTATATTGTGGATTCAAGACTCTGCAATATACTGTCTTTTTGTTCAGTTCAGCTCTAATGCTTTAATTCATCTTGTTTGGAACTAATATTTCCTTTGTAAATTATCATAAACTTGTAAAGCTGGGCTATTTTTTCCGTTTAGCACAACCAGTACTGCCTTGTTACAAAATCTAATACAATTATGAACACACTGTAACTTGTGGATGATTAAACTGCAAATTGTGGGTGTCCTCTGGACAACAAGCTACGTTAACATTGTTCACCTTCATAACTCATCTTCATACATGCTGTATATTCTCCAGCATCACGCAAAGATCTGCTTGTTCTGCCTGAGGTACAGTCTATAGTATTTATGGTTTATCAGATACGCAGAACATCTTCAAGGATACACTCATGTATCATGTGAACTTCAACGGTTTCTCATTGTTGTAATGGGAAAATTTTATAAATGAGTGAGTTTTCTTCCCTCTGTAGCATTAATATATTTTGAACCTGGCATTCTCAATGCTGCTGGTTTTTATTCCACAAGATCATGAACTTCTTGTTTATTACTCACTGATTTTTGTAAAGATACCGTGTTTTCTCCTTGGAGATAAAAGATTAAGAAGCAGAAGCTAGGTTATCAGAGTGTAGTTTCAGAGAAGTTTTGTGGAATAAATATGACACCACTTAAACTAAAACCAAAGGAATCAAAACTAACACCTTGCCTCTTATTTGCCATTGTAATTGAATGAGGAATAGAGTCTATACAGAAATTCTTAAAAATGAGGTTTTCATTTACCGCTGTAAATTAAGCGGTCTCTGACTTAATCCACATGGAAAATACCCACAGTTTTTATAAGCTCATTAAATAAAAAGACTAACTCTATTATCTTGTAAACAGATGGAAGATCCCCAAGAAACTGTTTCAGTATTTGTTTTAGTAGAGAGCTGCTTTGCTTTAATTCCTCACTGAACTCCTTTCTCTGATATTGATGCCATCTGACCTTTTGTGCTGAAGGTGCAGGCTTACCTTGCTGTTCTGAGCTGCTTATTTTTATCAGTTTACTTTTCTGTACAATGTCATATTTGTCATTCCCTACCAAGTCCCAGGAGCCCTATGTAAGGCAGTAATCAGGTGTTCCTGTTGAAGAATGTCAGTTTTCTCCATCATGCCTAAAGGCAGCTGCATTGCAGGCATAGAGAAGCATTCTCTGGACATGTGGTGGGCTCTTGTGAGCCATGAAGATCACTGTGTTCTCCTCTTGGTACCTCTGGTAGATCCTTTGGCTACTTGTAGTGTTAGAATTGCTGAGACCATTGGCATGTGTGGTGACAGACTGATAATTTAAAAACAGGGCTGTGTCATCCCGCAAAAGGGCAAAAAACCACAAATGCACACTAAGTCACTATGATCAAACTATAGTGTGTTATCCAAAGTGATGTTCTTCATAGAGAATTGTTCTTTGAATTGGGACTATTGATAGCAGAGAGAACCAGAAATGCCTACAGAGGACTTGTGACCTAGCAGAAGCTATGAATTGATAATTCCTGTGATTATTTGTGGACTAAATGGCATAGATTGGGGCAGAAATAAATTAGTGCTGGTCTTGTTTTGTTCCTGTCACAGGTTAGAGAGGTGAGGATATATTTGAAGTCTTCTCCAGAGAACTTAAGATTTGCTTTATCTTTCGTCTGTCTTTTATATAATTGCACTGCATAATACTGCAAAGTCATATAAAATTAAAATTAAGTTTGAAATAGGGTTTGTTAATTGCAGTATTTAACTGTTGTGATTATTGTTTCCTAGGAGATTAATGAGGTGAATTATTGTAACATAATTAAACTACTGTATATCTAATCTCTTACATACCCTTGTGGTTTACTGTTATTCCAGTATCACTTGAAGGTTAATTTCACTTAGCTGCTATATATTTGACTTTGGCAATACACTTTATATCAAAATATGTTTTTAATTATATTTGAAAATCATTAGGCAACAGCCCTGCCAAAATTATCACTGTAGGCTTTCTACTGAAGGTAAGGACATAATAGACAGTCAAATCTCATAAATGCCCAACCTGAATATTCACATAAAAAACACAAGTTAACATATGCTGGCTCTTGGAAGCTAATGTCATCTGTTGAAGGTTAAGCCCTCTCTTCTGATTGTGCCCTCTGATAAATGGCAATTATTGAATGAATCAAAGTTGCGTGGTGTGAGGATTTCCATAACATGAAAGATATAATTATAAGTGTGAAGTTCCAAATCCAGTAATCCAAAATATCTCCTAAAATGTTTTTGACTGAAGCCTTTTACTAGCAGCTAATGAATTCCTCATTACACAGTCAGAGGCTGTGCCTCAGGCCATTCCAATCAGCTACCCGGCTGTTTGCTCTGGTACTTTAGCAGGAAATCCTATTGTCTTGCCACATAAAAATTAGAAACATACAATAATATCTTTATTGGGCAAGATAAAGCCATAGATTCCTCTAGAGAAGCAGATTAATTTATATACCTTCAATTTTTTAATCCCCAAACCCGACTTTCCTTTTCCTCTAGCAAGAAACCCAGCTTCATCTAAAGTTCCCTATTCCTCATTTATTTTCATGCTGGATTTATTTGAAGGATGAATAACTGTGTGTTATACTACAATAGAAAAGTTGCCATGTTTTTTTATTAGATCCAGTCGCAGACTGGTTTTTATATCAATTTTTTGTTTTCACTTCAGTAATCCTAAAAAAATATCTTCTCTATAACTGTTTTTAATTTCCTCTAAGCTATGGTGCTGAAGATTTGAATCTAGTGTTTTCTCATTTCTCTTGCTTCTTATCCTGTATAATTTGGAACTAAAACTCCCCAGAGTTGTAGTGTAGAATGAAACCCAGTATGAGAGCAGTTTAAAAAAAAATAGATGAATAGCATGCAATATAATAATTACTGTAATTTGCATCCAAAAAACATTTAAACTACGTAAAGCTAAGGAAATTTAAGAAGTGTCAGTGGTTACAATTCAGAGCCCTGTGGCTGGCTTGTTTCTGGACAGAATTCACAAATATTTATTATCCTGAAAAGAACAGTATTCTTGAGCATTTGATCAGATTTTTGTTTTATTTTGAAACTTATCAATCAGTACTGTAACAGGGAAACTGCTCAGTAACTTTCCCGGTCATTACTCAAAATGGTTATGAATCTCCTAAGTGACATCCCATTCTGCATTTTTAGGATGACTTCCACCACTTCTCTGTATAATTTCATGGTAAATACTCCACAACTTATTAGCTTTTTCTCTGTAATCAGTCAGTAGAGGATTTTTTGTGTTATGTACAATACTTTCTCGTTTTTCCCACTTACATGTTTTCTCTGTGGTCACAAGTGTATGTGGGATTGCTGTAGGCTCTGTGTTTTAAAATGGAGTATGTGAGCCAGGAGTTAAGACTATAAACCTAAACTATCCAGATCGTTCTGAAATTGCTTGCTCTTCCTTCTTTGCTGTTGTTTTCTTAGAAATGGTATGCCATCAGCAATTGTAATAATTTTGAACAGAACATTTCCAAGGTCACATATCTAGAAAATAATCTCAACTTGTGATTTGTAATACCCTCAGCTGCTCTGGTTCTCAGCACTCAACAGATGGACTTTTTTTTTTTTATGTATGTCTGAATCTGCTTGAATTTGGTTTGTCAGTTCTCAGAAACATGTTCATCACTTTTTTAAATCGATCTACTTTGTGGCACAGTATAAAATTCTTTTCTGAGTTCAAGGAGAATTGCCTTTTACACTGCTATTGTCTCCAGTCAGTAACGTACTTGAGGAATTCATGAAAATTTTTCTCTCACGATTTTCTTTTTCTATGTATTCAGCCTGTCATGGACTTCTAAGTCATGTATCTCAATCTGGTTTAATAATTTTTAGTCTTTTACAAAACTGAGCCCAGGATAAGAAACTTGGGCTTACCTGTGATGTTGGAACCTTTTAAAGTAGAAAGAATTACATTAACAACTACCCCACTACTCTCATATTCCTTTCATTGCTTAGTAAGTTATCACAAACCCTGCTGAGAGCTTTTCTTTTCCCCTTACTTATTTCCTCATTGTACTTCATCTAGACCTGGAGCTTTTGTCGGTGTTTAGTAGTTATAATTGTCTCATTAGAGCATCAGCTCTCACAGACCAGAAGCCTTCTGTCATTCCTACTACAGTAGAAGACTAAGATGCAGAAATGGTATTGCCATGGAACAGTGGAAAGATCAGTTTGTTTGCTTTTCCAGGAAAGCCCCAAACTGCATAATAATGATAGATGTACACTGGTGGTAAGAAAAGGGAGAGAGAATTTCTGTTAAATGGCAGTAAATTAAGCCAGGTTGTTCAAGGTGAAAGTGTTTTGTCTTCACCAGTAACTGGTGAGTGACACCCCTGTCTCTATTTTGACCTGAGAATTTTCTTGCTCCAGTACTTCCTGTTTTCTCCTCTGTGCTGTAGAGAGCTGAGGATGGACCGAACAGTGGGGTGGGTGCTTGGCTGCCATCAGGGCCGACCCACCTCAGCTAGTCATCTCCAGGTGTAAAGTGGCAGATAACTAGACATAAATGTGTTGAGTATATGCATCATCTGACTTGCAGTTCTTATGGGAAGCTGCAGTCCTGTTATCAAAATCATATGTTGCTAAGGTGTTCAAGTTTGTGCTGCAAGTTTCTAACTAAACCTCAGGTATTCATCTTTTAAAAAAAAGCTGGTTAAAAAGGGAACCAGCTAATGTGCTTCTTTACAGCTGCAGCCATGCTGGAAAATGTAGCTTTGTAGTTTCTCTGTGTTAAATGTGTTGCCAGCCATTTAAAATGTTGACATGATGCTATGTTTACATAAGATCTCCTGCTTTTCTTGAATCTTGTATAACTCTTCAAACTTGACTGCCCAAAAGTGAGCTAAACAATTACTTGAAAATGTGTTCTAACCTGAGCTATTTCAGCTCTGTATGGTGTTTGTCCTTTTTAGTTCTTTTTCTTAGTACTAGAGGATTAAACAGTTTCCTTCCTACAGAGGTGATAAAGAAGGATTCCTCAGTTGGCATGATAGTCTGTAATTAAGCACTTAGGGGGTGTGTATCCAAAAGACAGTTCTTGCAGAGCTCCCTGAAAGGAACTGACAGTCAGTGCCAGAAGCAGGACAGGGACCTGATCTGCTCCACTCAGCCTTTTCTTTCTGTATCTCTAAATCTTTGGTTTCAGATTAGTTTGAAATCTATTCTGGTAAATGTCATGATGGTAACTTTCAGAGAGGATAGTTAAAATCCTACAGAGGATTTCTACTCTGTCTTTTGCCTTTTTCATCTGAGGCCCTTACACGTGTTTCCCCTGAAGAAGAAAAAACGTTACATGTCATTTCATACATTACATTTGCTTTGTGACAACGTTGCACCTCCTGCATTAAACTGGTGGTGATTAATTGTGCCAAAACTATCTATGTCACTTAGATCTGGTAACTGAAAGTGTTTTATTAACAGCTTCTAGCAAATATAGTGGTTTTACAAAGATTAGGGAATCGGGAAGTTTTGCACTGGTTTTCTAGCACCTGATTTTTAGTCAATGCAAAGGAAGTTGTTATTCAGAAATAAGGACATGGTCTTCATTAACACCACCTACAAATAATACAGATATTGAAACTTCAGTGGAAGAAATGGAAAGAAATTTGGGCTAACAATTTTCAGGTAGATATTATAATCAAACCAAACAGTCTGGTCTGGACAGAAGTCAACTAAGACTAGAAATATATAGAGAAGTGTTTTCCTTCCTTCCTTCCAGTGTGAATAGTGGGGACAACCAAAATAAAGCTGCATTGGACCTAGTTATAGGAGGAGACTACTGGTGGAGGCAGATAGATTAAGGAATAAGGTACTGTAGTAAATTTGACATCAGAGGCATTATGGATTTGCTTGTTATATAGTCATGTAACTAAAATGGGTATATGAATCTCATATATCCAGTGTTATTCAGCATTGTTTGCAAAGGGACAGAGATTTTTTTGTTGCCAAGCTGGGGCCTCCCTTTAGAGCTGAAGGGTCAGGGGAGAGCAATTAAAGAGGGGGCAGAGCAGGAGGAATGGGGTTTACAGTGGCTGTCGCCTGGTGGAATGATTGTTGATGTTAAATCTAACCAGTGTTGATTCATTTCTTGTGGTTGCTGAATGAATAGCAATACTTGAAGTGTGGTTTCTTAATGTTGCAAAGAAATTAAAATGGTTTCCACTTCTGACTGTCTTTTCGTTTAGTCCCCTAAGTCGTTTGATGGTTACAGCAGGGAAGAGGTGGGAGCAAGGCTTTTAGCTCAATCACATTTGCTTTATTCTCAGTGTTTTCAAAAGGCTGTATTGGTTTTGTACTATACTGCTAGTTCTGCAGGTTTCCAGGTGAAAGATGATTTAGGGCAGGAAGACAATATTAGTAGCTAGCTAGACAGAAAAGTATGGCAGAGCCAATTCTTAGACACTGTCTTTTCACTTCCCTTTTACATCTCTCATAATGTAGCTACCAAACTCTCTGAGTGGAGGGAGCATCTCTGTTTTCCAATATCACAGCAGTTAATGACACTATCTGTGAATGTTTCAGAGGAAAAAATGCTTATATAGGTAATGTAAGAAACACTTAATAATCTTTACAACTGTTCTAAAGCAATCATTACATTTTAAAGGCATGCACCTTTCCCCTTAGAACAAAAAATGCTACACTTGTCTCATCAGACACAGCTGTTTGTCATCTGTTATTTTTTACATTTGGTGGATAATCAAGATTCCTGTTTGCTGTATATCTGCCTCTTAAATTTTTACCAGTAATTCTACTTATAATTGGGACACTTCATGATTCTGTAAAAATAGGCACCTGCTGTGTGTAGGATAATAGCACAATTCAACAGGCACTGTAGGAAAAACTGGTTTTCTGCTCATTTTATCGGGAAATATCTGAATTATAAATGGGGTTGTTCTCCTGTTAAAATTCAAAATTACCATAGATGTAGATAAACGAGAGTAGAGATTTTTACTTGTGTAACAAGAAACCCCAAAACAGACATGATTTTCTCTGTTGTGAATGCAGAGAGGAAAGTACCAAAGTTAATTTGAAAGAGGAAAATGGATTGTTTTACTAGATTTTTTTTTTTCCTGTAATGCCAGTCTTAGAGTGAGGCAAATATGAATGTGTTTTCTTCACCCAGTATTAAATTGGCCCTTTGGAGAAAAAGAATGGCAATTATTCATCTAGTTAGTAAATTAATGGAGCTTTGGTATGATATAATGTATGTATACTGAATTAGTTCCTTAAACAAAGGCTAGATCCTAAATTTCCTTGGTCTAACCTTTAGCAGGGCCGGGAACAGAAAGAGTAACAGTTATTTTATTTATTCTGTTTTTTTTGTCCATCTATGGTGGACAGACCACACTGTAAAACCCATACCCTGTGTGTTATTGTTGTAAGTATGGTGCTTAAATCAACAGTGTGTATAGGGTAAGGTTGTCCACTATCACCACAAACAAAATTTTGCCGTCCCTTGTTGGGGGGACCTGGTGGAGCCATAGGGTTGCAAATTGCAGTTGACTGGTGAAGATGGAGAACTTGTAGAAAGCAAAGAAGGGGAATCTTTGCCCATCCTTTTGCTCTTTGGAAAAAGAGCCAAGGATCCCTATTCTCTGCCATTTTTCTTCAGGACATTCACAGCCTGGGACTGTGCCAAGTAGCTGGAGCAGAGTCTTGATGGGCAGGTCAGCAGGAGGAAAAGGGTTTAGGCAGGTTGCTTCAGGGCTTTTTTGCAGATGCTTATGGCCAGTACATTGGAATCCTTCCTCATGCCAGAGGAATTGACAGTCTGGTGAAGGCATGTAACATGGGCTTCAAGGCTCAGCATCTGCTATTGAAGAGAAAAACTTTCTGTGATGGAGTTTTAAACCCCATGGTTGGGAGAGCAAAGGTTTTGCATTGCTAAGAAGCACTGAGGAGGAAAAAGATGAGGGAACAGATTCTCTGGTCAGTGTTAAAATTAACAAAATCACAGCAACTTCAGTTGTTGCATATTTACTGTTTATCTGCTTGAGAGCCAGGCAAATTAGCAGCAGCCATCTCATTTTTGTTTCTTGCAGATTATTCTCCTGTGACTTTTAATTAAAACTTCCCTTAGGCACAGAGGGAGCCATTGGTGTTCTCTTTTTTTTTTTTTTCTGAACCGTTTCAGCTTTAATTACCTTTTAGAATTTGAAATAAGCCTTATGTTTTCACCAGATCTTGTTTAATATAGAAGGAAGTGGCAAAGGAAACAGCAGGGATATTTAGCGTAAAATCAAAGCTTCACATAAAATGTATTTTAAATGTAGTCAAGTAAACATTCCCTTCCCCCTCTGGAAGAACCCTTCTGGCCGGGTCTAATCGTGTTTCATATATTTTGAACTGAATAACTTGTGTAGAATCTCTCATTCCTGCACTACTCAATTTTTAGTGGGAATATGATTACATTGAAATGAGGCTCCATCAGAGAAATAAGATACTGGACAGGCAGTAGACCAAGGCGAATTTCTGAGCAGTTTGCATAAATGTTTTTCCAACCATAATAGCACTTTCAGAACTAGAGCAAAAGAGCTGACCTGTCAGATTGCACTTTCTATTCATTGTTTCTCCAAAAGCTTGTTTGCCAGAGAATCATCAGGTTTGTTTTGTGTTTACCTGCAGGTAAATTGGATATTAAAAGAGCTCAAATAGGTAGAATGTCATTCCAAGCAGAAGGAGGGAAAGTTTTTACCCTCCAATAGGTTAAATGCATATATAGATCATGATGTATTCATCCACTATTTAGACATTTGATGCTAGCAGAAAGCATCACCTATCTTAGCTGATGTCATGAGTTCTCAGGACATACTGTCAGTGCAGTGGGGTGAGGTATGGGATGGAATGTACAGCACAAGGTAAATGAAGTAGTCCTGGTAATTTCCTGTCATTGACTGGAGTAGTCCTGGCAGGTCTGATAAAAACAGGCAGATTGCAGAAGGCCCTAGAAAAGGGATAAATCTGTATTACTCAGATGAAGAAATGATAATAGTCTTTCAGCAGAGAACTCTTAATGTTATCCATAGCAACAAGTTCCTTTGCATATAGTGCTTTCCTGCAGATTCAGCTGCAGTTGGGTATGTGCTGCTCAACAGTGAGGTCGCAGCCAAAATGTCTTTTATTTGTATGTGCATACATTGGCTTCAGGTAGGCACCATCCAGCGCATCAGTATGGGCTATACAGACTTAAGTGCCCTTTCTCATTTTACTTTTTTGATAGAACTGAAGAAGACTGTGGAGGGGATAAGTGTTTCCATCATCTTACTGAATCAATTATATTTTTGTAGCTGTTGTTAATCAGATGGTATTAATAATATTACTTTTGGCTTCAGTACATTAATCTTTTTGAGTATCATTGAAAAGCTGGCTGGCTGCTTGGTGTGTATTTCAGACAAAGAGGAAATAGGGTTAAAAAAACAGTTAGCTTTATTTTCATTAACTTCTTTCAAGGCAGAACATATTTTCCCCAAAACTGTAAGAGACTTGGATATGTCTTGCTTTTTATTTTAGCCAGTGGAGAACTGCACTGTCAGATCATATTTCTCTACTTAAAAGTGAACTTGAAGTAATTTTTTTTGTTTCTATGTAATGGGTATTCCTCTACACACATTTTATTTTTGCAATAGAATATTCTTTGCATTTGATTTAGAACCTGCATAAATAGTTGTGTGCATTAGGACTGCCCAGTACAAAAGAAAGAAAGATACAGAGGAGAAAGAATGGAGGAAGTACTCATTAAGCAAATAGTTTGAAGTTAAGTGGTGTGCTTCTGGTTCCTTCTGACAATATAAGAAGCCAAGGACATTAATAAAGAAGAATGGCTATAATTAAGAGAAATACTAAGCAATACATGATTAACATGATACAGCTTGTCAGAAGACTAATGGCAATAAAATATTTGCAAAAGGATTTGACATAGTATGGATAATAAAACATTGACAGTTACATTCAGGCTTTTTAAACATTGTTTTCTGAGAGACTTGCTTAAGAACATTTACCAGGTATCTACAGGAAAAGACATCCCCTACTGGCAACCCATTCCATAATAATTCCATAGGCATTAGGAAGTTAAATAACTTGTAAAACTGGCACTAAGTTACTGGGAACTCTGACTGTACCCTGTATAGAAGACATCACTGTGCTAAGTAGTTTCTTCCATTGTAATTAATGAACTGCTTAAATTCATATTAATTATATCTGTATTTGAATAAATGGTCGCTGGATTATTAAGAATTGGGTAGCAGCTCAGTTCTGACCAATGCTGTTCCCTCTGTCCTGTTTGTTGCTTAACTGGTGCATACAAACCATTTCGATTAGGAAACCTCTGCGTGGTGCTGTTAGGATTCCGTGATGATCCAAGAGACACAACATACTGTGATCCACATGTTCCATGACTGCAAATGAGTCTTACATTTGTATATAGCCTCCAGGAGAGCTTAAGTAGTGAGGCTGTTTTCTTTTTTATCACCATTACTGGTTGCTTAAAGGAAAGCTGTCACATGAAAAAAATCACATTTTTGTCAGAAAATCTTGGACTTGTTATTTCTGCAAACAACTTTAAATATGAATGAAACTGAAAGCAGCATCTTGCACTTACTAGTGCTATAAATGACCTTAAGACTGATGAAAATGGAAAGAGCTGGTCAGTGCAAAGAGGCTTTTTATTCTGTTTTTTTCTTCATTTTGGTTAAACCACGCAACTGGTGGTACTTTCTGCAGCTTTCTTCTAAATTAAAGATGAAACTCACAGAAAAGGGTTCTAAGAATATCCACAGGTGAACAGACAGAAACCCTCATGTCTTTCTGTACTATAGTTTCAAGGATATTTTATCACATAATTCTCTAACTACCTGTTCTTCTTTGATACATCAAGAAAAATGGTCAATCATTTTTAAAAGTTTAGCATTAAAGGCACTAACAGGAGCTAGGGGCCCTCTTGAAAATCTGGGCTCTAGTAATTTGAAGGAATTGGTGTCAGCAAATTGATTTGCTTGAAAGTAGTTTATTTCAATTTGAATATTTTGAAATTGTGCTCAGTACCTGAGGTAGCATGCCTGAAGCAAGATGATCCTGTTTCCATGGTTTCAGGCTGAGATTTGGGTTACTATGGTGTCAGCCTTTACTTCTTGCTGTGCTGGAAAGTATTCTGTGACCTGGGCAAGGTCACCTAGGCTTTAATCCTCAAAGAGGCTAAGCTGGAGCAACAAAAATTAGTCACTGCAGTGAAGGTCTTTTATGCACCTGCTGCCTACGGGAGAGACTAGAGCCCTGTTTGCTCTTCCTTATAAAGTACAGGGCATTCAATTCCTATCTAGAGAAGTTAGTGCTCTCTTCTGAGAGGTGGGGCCTGGCCAGTTACTGCAAATCACAACCTATGTTTATAACTTGTGCCTAATATCTAGATACCAGGAAGCACATTCCTCTTTTTCAAATGGTGTGGTGATGGCAACCTACCCTGGGCATCAAAACTGAAGTCCTCCTGTTCATTTGAGATGTCAAATTTTATTACATTGTTTAGTGATTTTTTTTTTGAGGGTCTCCATCAAGAAGGCTCAGTATTTCTGCTCTTACTGAGAAGAACTGCTTGGATGGCTGTAAGAGGGATATTGGGGAAGCGCCCAGGGTCACCTTTGGTTTATAGAGAAGAAATTTACCTGGAATAGGACAGGCAGGGGGAGAACAAGTCAGATGTGCCCCATAGGGGGGGCACTGTTTGCAGCTCATAGAGAAGAGGGCTGTAACTGCTGGCCCTGTTCCAAAGCCGTATGGATTTTATACCAAGTAGTCACTGGGTCAAATACTGTTTGGGGCAAAATATATTGTCATGAAAATGTGAACGTGTTTTGATGCTTTGTTTTATTACACCTTGTGTCTTAATTAGATATTGGGAAGAATTTTTTTACTTGGAGATTGGGGAGCTCCTGGCCCAGGTTGTCCAGAGAAGATATGACTGACCCATCCCTGGAAGCGTTCAGGGCCAAGATGGATGGGGGGTTGGAGTAACCTGGGCTGGTGGGAGGTGTCCCTCCACAAGGGCAGGGGAATTAGAACTAGATGATCTTAAAGGCCCTGTCCAACCCAAATCATTTTATAAGTCTATGATTGAGTTCCAGCTCTGGCACATTTAAGAGGTGGGGTCTAGCTGAGGGGCTCAAACTGGGAACAGGTATCACAGTTGCCATGATTGGGTCATGGGGAGCTACAAAAAGCCCCTAGGAACATTTTTCTGAGAGAAAGCAACAACGTACATAGGAAATGGAGATTGTGGATGAAAACAGGAATTAGATCTAGGATAGACCACAATCTGTTTGGCACTAAGAAGTAAAACCTTGGCACGGATGTTCTCCAAGCCTAGAGCAACTTGGAGCAAAACATAGGGGGAAAAGTGTTTTTCATTGTTTTGATGATTAGTTGCTGGGGGTTTATTTGGATGCCTTTTTTTCTTTTTTTCCTTTAGGGAGAACCTTTATGTTTGTGTCCTGAGATTTTAAGTATGTAATTTCCTTTTAAGTCTTATTCTAGATTCTTGAATCCTGTTGCAGTTTCCACCTTTTTGTGTTTTGATCTTTTTCTATATAACCTAGAAATACAGGTACACATGAAAACAGCTCCTATGATGATATCACAAGATTTTGATACTGTGGTCGTAGATGCAGACTTAGTATCATATCTCTTGATTGCACCTGGAGAAGTGCCAATTTATCTACTTCATCACAGTCAAGCAGCTCTTCATGACTGAGTATACAGTTCTTCTGTTATTTCAAAGTAATAACATAATCTCTCCAGTGTATACCTGGAGGGGAATTATGTTAAGTAGCAGCACTATAATTATTTCAGTGAAAACCTGTAGACTTGATCAAAAAGAAGAGTGTAGGTTTGTACATATAATAATCAGATACACAACTGTGATCAATCTGAATAATAATAATCTGAACAGAACTTTAAAAAAGAGTGAAGTACTTCACTCCTGAATGAAATTCTGTTACTTGAAGGATTCATGTTTTTTTGTATTCCTGGATAATACTGTTTGTAGGAAACAAATGTGTTTTCTTGCATCCATGCACTTTCCATTCTCCCCTCAATTTTCTCATGCAGTTCTGAAATGGTCTCCTCCTTTGTTTCTTGGTAATATAGTAGCAAGGATATAATCTTGACACATAGTATTGACCATGTTCTTATTAAAAAGAGGACATTTGCAGTCAAATTAATTGGTTTTTTGCTGTTTCTGAAGATGTACCTGAAAACTGGTGTGTCTTGATGCTTAATTTTACAGTCATTTAAATCATAGAGATATACTGACACAAAGCAAATTGAAGGCCAGGTAGGAGGGACCCTAAATGAGCTGGTATTAGGGGTGTACTACAGGCCATCTGATCAAGGGGAGGCTGTTGACGAGGCTTTCTTGCTCCAGATGCTCTCGTCCTGGTGGGGGACTTCAACCATCCGGACATCTGTTGGGAAAACCACACGGTGAGCTGCAAGAGCTCCTGAAGGCTCTTGGAATCCATTGATGATAGCTTTCTGGTTCAGGTATTGGACAGACCGACCAGAGGTGAAGCGTTGCTGGACCTGCTGCTCACCAACGCTGAGGAGATCATCAGAGGCGTCAAGTTTGGAGGCTGCCTGGGCTCCAGTGACCATGCCCTGGTAGAGTTTGTGATCTCAAGCAATGGCAGGCAAAAAGCAGGATCAGGACAATGAACTTTAGAAGAGCAGACTTCAAGCTACTCAATGGATTGCTAGCCAAGATCCCCTGGCGCACTGCCCTCAAAGACAAGGATGTTGAGGAGAGCTGGATGCTCTT
>VZTY01028959.1:615464-744382 GCA_013400935.1 Turnix velox
GTACAGTTGACCACGAGTTCCTTGTTCACTAGTTCCTCGGCACTTCCCCCAGGCCGCTAAGGTGACCTCATTGCAGCCTTTCAATACTTGAAGGGAACCTACACCCAGGAAGGGAGTAAACTCTTTGAAAGGGCTGACAATAGCAGGACTAGGGGAAATGGATCCAAGTTGAAGGAGGGAAGATTTAGGTTGGATGTTAGGGGTAAGTTCTTTACTAGGAGAGTGGTTAGGTCCTGGAACAGGCTGCCGAGGGAGGTTGTGGATGCCCCATCCTTGGAAGTGTTCAAGGCCAGGTTGGATGGGGCCCTGGGCAACCTGATCTAGTAAATGTGTTTATTAGGTAGCCCTGCTAGACAGGGGGGTTGGAGTTACATGATCCTTGAGGTCCCTTCCAACCTGGGTCATTCTGTGATTCTGTGGTAATTTATGCAAGTCAACTTCAAACTCTCACATGTAGAAGCAAGTCAAGGGGCACCATCTGTAGCTTGACCTGGAAACTATTCTGGGTCATAGCTTAGCAATAAAAAATAAGCTGTTATTTATGCAAGAAAAACAGTAAGTTTAAATGCCCACACTTTACAGTGAGATATTTAATACTTGATGGGTTTTATGGCTGGTAAACATAAAAGCAACATCTCACTTATTTTCAATTAAACACTTAGGCATGTGTTTGAAATGTTATAATATCAGTATAAATTGTTTTACAAAATAAATATTCCTTAAGTAAGGTGCATTTCTACAATTTGCTGATCATATGAGCTTTCCTACAGCTACTTCAGCAAGAAAGTTTTGTTTTTAGAAGTACAAGAATGTCAGTAGTATCTAGGACTGGGTCCTCAGCAAATAGATTTTATGAGAACCCTCTAGTTAGATTTATTTGAGAGGGAGTTTGAGGCTTTTGGGTTTTATTGTGTGTGAGGAATTGAAATTCAGGAAGAATTGGTAGTGCTCTTGCAAAGCTGACAAAGTACTCCAAAGAGCAGTTTCACATCTGTGTCATCCTGTCTGACAAGCACTTTTGAAATTATCCTATTCTGAACAAAGCTGACTTTGTTATACTGAGTTTTAAGGTTTTAGATTATAAAATGAAATTATATTGCTTGAAGAATTTTTTAGTTAACTTAAATGAATCAGTAACTTATGAATGATCTGTTTTCCCAAGAAAGAATATGTTGTTCTTCCTTCCATTTGTTATCACCTGGGACTCTGCACAAGTGTAACCTGGGGAATCACCAGGAGAATGAAAAGGATATGATGATATAAAGTTCTGTCAGCTGCTAGTTTAACTCCTCAGTTCATTTGTGTCAGCAGAGGACTCACGATCATTCGTTTAGCTTCACTTAGGTAAGAGTTATTTCACTGAGGCTCAGCTGGCTTCAGCTGGCTACCAGAATTCACCAGATTTGAACAGTAGCATTATGAAGAACCTTGAATTTTAATAACTCAGCAAGATCAAGTTGTTTACAAACAACTGATTAAGGAAAGAAAAACCAAAACACAGTTATTTGGCTAAACCACTAATCCTACTGAAGCATTCTACCTTGAAAGCAGCAGCTGTCAGATGTAGAAGATGAGGTCATATGGATTGTCCCTTTGGCAGCAGACTTTTTAGAGGAGCACTTACAACCAGGACAGGACATCTGCTCCCAGATACATGATACATAAGCCCACATGAGTGGGTATGCAGGCTCTGGTTAGAAAAGGGCTGTGTACAATTCTGTGTATGTATTGCAGTGAGAAAATGTACTACTGTACAATAATTACAAACATTTTAGTGTACTGGGCAGCTGGTATGAAATGGTAACCTACAGGTCTTATTTTTCCTTAGTTGTGTTTTAGCTTGTGCTATGCCTTTAGTCTTTGATATCAGTTTTATCACGTAGTACTGTGCAGTGCGTGGGTGTACAGTGTTATAGACCTGCCATGTGCATCTCTACACATCAAAAAATGATAAATGATATTTCAATATGTCTCACTGGGGCTGTCTGCCTTTGACTGATCTAGGCTGTGGAAAGTGCTTTAAATAATCTCAGTGTGCAGTTTCAATCATCTCTCTCTCCCTTTACTGCTCTTTTATCTCTGAATTTTTTCTAATTTCTTGTCCCTCTTTAAAATCCATCACTGTATTTCATTATTTAACTGCTTAGCTTTTATGTATGTTCCTATCTAATGCTTATTCTCTTTTGCATCTTGTGTCATTCTTCACTTAGTGCAGGAACAATTGTTAGGCTGTGGTACTAACAATCAAATACCACTGTCCAGAAGGAAGGCAACTTGTTGAGGGATCAGGCAATCTATTACTGTTATGTCTATTAAGATGGAGAGCTCTATTATGGAAGGGATCTCTCACAAAACATGCAGTGCTGGGCACAGTTGGGCTGCACTTTTAGCTGAAGTCTATAGATCGGATCCATTCTAATAAATCTCTTTAAAATAAACACACTTAACAAATCAAAGTGTTAGAGTTGAATTTTTTGCTTACTTTATGCTTCTTCCATTGAAGGTATACACTTTTGAAATGTCTTATCACTTAAAAGACCTGCATACAGCGCAACGGAGAAGACTGTCATTGCAACTATCGTCATGAACTTCATATACTTAATTGTGATTTGTGGTAGTCTGAAGTGATGACTTTCCAAAACTATTCACTTTTGATAGTCTGGTTTTTTGGGGTTTTTTTCAAGATGAAAACTTAAAATATATGTCACAAAACTCTAGAGCTTGGTGAGGGGTTGGGGAGACAGATGATATACTGTTAAATGGACTGCTTACTAAAGATCATGCAGTTGTAATGAATTAAAAATTTCATTGTAAGAAGTGTGGCTCCTAACCTTCTCCAAATACAGGTGAGACACCAGGTAGGTGCATTTTCTGATCCAAGTACCAATTGAATCATGTGAGCATATCTGAGCATCAGTGGTTGCTCCCCTTTTCTGCTGTGCCCAAAGGACACTGCTGTCCTGCCTTGCACAATAAGCCCAATGCAGGTAGTGTGCAGGGGGGTGCAGGTAATGGTGATTCTTGTAGCCAGTAGGGCAGAAGAGATGAGATATAACCTTGCCCTGCTGGTGTACACTGAAGGTGTGAATCCCTCATGTGTTTCTCCTTGAATGACTGCTCATGTGGTTCCTGCAGTAAAGGTTAATTGAAAGAAATGGCATTATCCTGATGTTAACATACGTTGAGTGTTAGTCCCATCTGGAGAACACTAGATAAAATTTGAATAGCATTTACAGTGTAGCTACAGCTTGCTCCAGAGCTAAAATATTAACTCTTTACTAGCATAAAGAGAACACATAAATTGACCTTTCTAAAGCAAAGCTGAAAAATCTAGCAGCAAATCGTTGCATTCTGGCAGTGATGTTCTTTAGTACACTCACCAAGAAGTCTTTTAAAGAATAAAATTTAAATAGTAGTGTTCATCTGTGAGTAACATCAAAAAAAAAAAGTATTTCTTTGCTGTAATTAAATCTCCAGACTAAAATTCATTTACTTAACGTCACAGATAATACTGATGGATATGTACACTGTGATAATAGCACTGTGTTGTTAAACATTAGCATTCCTCAGAAGTGCATTGTTAGATAGCTCACAAGTCTTGATCAGTACTCAAAGGAGAAAAGAACAAAAGTGACTTGGGAAACCTGTCTGTTGGAAGCCATTTGAGCTTAGCTGCTTTCAAACAAAAGTAATTTTTGAATGGTTTTGCATTGCTAAAGGAAGTAATTCAGAATGTCTTCCACAGGTTATCCAAGTTATTGAAATGAACTAACCCATATTTTATGTCAGTAAAAAGATAAATCCATGCAAATATTTGTGGCACATATACCTAGTAGTATCCAGACCAAAACCAATAGCAGTCTGAGTCTGAAACTTTTCCTCTAGGGGTCTTAAATCCTGTCATAAATTGTACAAGGGCCTCCTGGAATAGTGGGATTGCAGCCCCCATGACAGTGCTCCTTAATGCCCAGGGGACATTTCCTTGCCCTCTGCTTTCAAAGTGTCTCAGTTGCATTTTGATACTGCAGCCCTCTTTCTTCTCCAGACTTTCCATTTGGAAAATTCTCAAATGAATGTTTCCTGCTTTTATCTTCTGCATTTGCATTTCACTCATCTATCTGTCTGTTTCTGTGACCTCCTTTTAGGCAATTACCACATGGTTTGTCTGTGCTCAAGTGAAGGGACTTGGAGGGTTGGTAATACTGGTGTTCTTTTTCAGAAGTAGACCACTTGTTCCCTTTCTTCTATGCTGTTTTTGCTTCAGTTGTACCTCTTGGACCTTATGAGAGGTTTCTGTCAGCTCCTCTATATCCATGCATTTCTTCTGTCTGGATTAGGTACAACTTAATTCATTACCTATCACCAGCTTGATCTATCATGATGAATCATGATCACAGCATATAGTATATATAGCTCTCTTCTCCAGCCTTTAGAAGTCCCACCTTCTAACTGCTGCTATATGTGGCACAGTGCCTCAGTTGTATTAGGAAACATTATGTATTAATTCTGAGGAAAAAAACAAACCAAACCCTGACAACTCTGGACCCAAGACCCTTAAATCTATCTTTGTGTGTACTGTAAGTTTTCATACTTCTGACCAGGAAGCCATTCTAATTTATGAGAAAACTGCAAATAGCACTCATTTTGGGCATGTACTTTGGTCGTGTGCTCTCCAAAAATTCTGATTCTCAAACTTCCACTTGGGATTTTCTATTTCTGCAGCTTGGGAATTTGTATTTCAGAGACTGCTGAAAACAGCAGTCCAAGAGGATCTATCTATAGCTATCATCACACACTGTTGAAATGGCAAAATTTTATACTGTGAGTACATTTTAAGAAAACAATGACAAAAAATCACAAATCAGTGGGAGCCCTATTTAGTTCTGTGCAATAGATAAATAACACTGTGGATAATTTTAACAGTTCTATATTTAGAGAAACAAGGCCTTGCAGTACACTGGATACAGCAAAACTTGATCCTTGTAAAAGACCAGATGGTGTTCTATAAATGCTGATCTTAAGGCAAGAATCTGAAGAACTCTTATGCTATGTGAGTACAGAGAAATTACAGTAACCACCTTCAAATGGGTCACTTAGTAATGAATTGTGAGTCTGTGGCATAACTGATGAGAATGATATTCCTTACTCAGAGCCACAAGAAAAACATGTTTTTTTCAAAGTGCTTTAAAGTGGGTGTATTTCCCATAATGAAAACTTGAACCCTCCCTGTGGTTCTTTGCAGGTGAATTCTTTTCATACTTATGGATTGGGTCATTCCACAATTTGATATATCCAGGCATAAGATTTTACAGTATAGTGCTTTGTATTGTGCTGATGTTGTTTTGACAAAATAAAAGCTTAAGGCAAAGTCAGAATAGTCCTATAGAATGAGCTGATACCTGTATATCTGTGTCAGTCTCACAGTTTTCTGAAAGTTTAGCAGGCAGTGTTAATTTTAACTTACTGAAAACTGGTTAGTTTTCCTTTTAAATCTTAATGCTTAGCTAATGTCCTTACTTATGACTAGTTCATACAAGCAGTTGCTTCATGAAGTCAATCTATTGACACCTGCCTATTCATATAGAACAAGTCTCTTTGTTGCACGGTGATTCCTGCCAAGATTTCCATATGATAAGCACAAATGACAGGATGCTCTTTCAAATCTACTTATCACCTTTTTAAAGGAAAAGGGCAGCACAGTGACTTGACCCTCTTCCTCTGGGAAGAGCAGGCCAGCGTGGCAGGGGAAGTAAACTCTGCCACATGCAGCCACAGCCAGAATACTTCTCCACGAATTAAGGGAGAAACTGGGTAAACACTGTGGAACAAAGCCAGATTCTAGTCTTCCATAGAGAGCTGGTGACCTCTTTATTGCAGTTGCTCCAAGAGTCTTATAGCAATTTTTATTTCTAACATCACTGATCTTTGTCATTTTTTGAAAGCTCTTTCTTGTTGCACTGAAGAGGCAAGATAATTTTCTTAAAATTTTTATTTACCTTTTCATGATGTATTCATAATGCTTTGGGAACAAATGCTGTGAAATTTATTTTATGTGAAAAATCTTAAAGGGTTAGTTGCTGAACAGGTTCCCAGCAGCTGAAGTAGAAGATATATGTAGATTTTGACAAAAATTAAAGACATGCATACATCCTGTTCCTACATTTGCTAACAACACTGTCAACCACAGTTGCAAAAAATATAATCTCATCTCAATGCGGATAAATGAAAAATTAGAAATGTCTACCATGCATGGTCTATCTAGACCAAGACTAAAATGCTTGGACTATCATCATGGACCAGTTGGTAGCCCAACCACAAAATATGTGAAAAAATCCTTTTTCCCCCCTTTTTTGAGAGTAGCTTTTGAAGTACATTAAGTTTAATTCTACAGCACAGGTCACATCCTTTTATTTGACTATCCAGTTGTAATGGTTTCAGATGGAATAGGACTTTCCTTCATCATACCTGAGTGCTGATCTATTTTGGATTTATTACCCAGATAGTGTTGTTAACTGAACGATGTTTTATTTCTTGTTGATTGGAGCTTAGACAGCCTCAAGGCCTTTTTGTTTTCTCAGGCTGCCCTGCCAGGAGTGGGCTGGGGGCTTTAGCCACAAGTTTTTCTCACTTTTGCTGATGATTCTCCCTCACCCTGCTGCAGAGGGGTGAGCAAGCAGCTGAGTGGTACTTGAGGTGTCTTCTGGGGTTAACCTACACCACCAGTTTATCTAAAAACTCCAGCAGGAACTTAAGCACCTTCCTTTACACTGAGGCAAGATGCATCACCTCAGTTCCTGACAGCAGGTGGTTCAAATACATCACTATAATGACTGTCCTATCTAACCTGACTGCTCCTTTGTGCCACACATAAACACAGATGGCAGCAATTTATTGGCTTAGAATTGCAGGAAAAACTCCCTGTTTACTCATTTGATGGTGGTGCTGATGTTCTTTTGTCTGTGAGCTCATCTACTTCAGGTAAAACCACAGTTCCCATCTGTTGTTTTGTATGGCCAAACTTCACAGTAGTTCAAACTTTTTTTTTTTCCATGTCACTCCGTTTTGGTTGATTTGCTTTTGTGGGGTTCTTCTTGAAGGCGTTGATTTTTGTGAGATTTTTTTCTGTTGTTTGCTTGTGTTGCTTTGGCCTTCTAGTCAACAAAAACAGACTGAAAGTTCTTGTCATTAACCCGAAGTGGATGTATCTGGTAGAGAAATTTTATTTGCTAACATTAGTTTTGGAAAAAAAGATGTTCTTGTCCTTTATTTAAATATCTTTTTGCATATAAGAATAGTGGTTTATACCTCATCTGTTTCCTCTGGCAAAAGACTGTTTCTGCCTCCCTCCTTTGTTTTGTTTCATCTTTGATGAGAACCTTCTTGTCTTTCATGTAGAGTGCATGAGTGTGGTAAACAGAATCCAATGGAATTATGAACAAAATTAAATAAGAAAATAATCCCTTACTATCACCTTGTCCCCTCTTTTGTCTCACAGGAAGTACAGCAAAGCCATGTTTGTGGTGCAATATTATTTTACATTTGCATGAGGTTTTTTTTGAGCACGGGGAGAAGTTTTCCAAGGAGCTTACAATCTTGGTTTGGTTTAATACTGCAAATTAAAGACTCTGTACGCAGCTTTTTTACATGAGTACATCCCATGCAGAGCTCAGAGGCATCTGTTGGAAGCAGGGAGGTCACACCAGTCTGCTGAGAACTGAGCAGCAAAAGAGCAGACAAATGGTGGATGTTTCTTTCAGGTTTTCCACATAGCCCTTTCCCCAGAGAAAATGTGTAATGTTAATATTCATAGTATTCCCTGAGTATCAATTATAATGTGCAAGACATGGAAATACATAATGTAAAAGCCTTACCAAATACAAATTTCTCAGTTGCATAAGTCTTGAAGAAGTGTTATGATTGCCTTCCTTTTCCTGCAAGGCTTGGAAAAGAAATAAGGCGAGGCATAAGAGGCAAAGAGATTGTGACTGACGTGGAAAATGAGTATGTAGCGTTTGCCATGTACTCTCTGCTCTTTCTGTTGCAATCAGGTTGCAGAAAGCAGGCGGTACCAGATGCCAATGAGAATCAAGAGTATGCAATGTAAATAACAGTCATTTGAACTCAATATCTGCAGGCTTTTTTCAATAAGTCCACAACTTGCCCTTTACTTGAGAGTATTTTCTGGAAAGTTTGATTTTGCTCCTTCCTGTACTTTTTCTTTGAACCCTTGTCTTATTATCTTCATGCAATTGAAACTATTATCATCACTCCTCTCAGGTCAATAGTGATCCTCATTGCGAGACCATCCTTGTGACAAGTTCATTGCAAGTCTCTCCATTCAATAATTAATTTTTTCTAGGTAGAGACAACCAAAGCAGAATTTTTAAAAGTACTTTGCATTAAATCCTGCTTTCCTTGCTCGCTTACAACTAAAGCTAAATCAGTCCTGAATAACTCATCCTAAAGATCTCATGTTAAAATATTAGCATCTTTTCAGTTTCAGATATTCTTCAATATTGTCTGTATAATTCTCATAAGAAACAAAAAGGATGCTTCAGGCTTAGAAATTTTTTGATTTGTCTCCATCACATGGAAGGCTTGTTCAACAGTAGCACCCTTACTGATACCATAACCATGGTGTAGATGTTCACAAAGTCCCTTGCAGTTTCCTTTCTTCCTTAGATGTATGTATTATCTTGTTGTCTTTGTGTGCATACAGCAGCCACTCTCCTCTTGAATATTGACTTCATTAGTCCCTGATTTTTGTCTTAAACCTAACAATGGGAAAGGTGCTGATCAGGCTTACAATTTGTCTTGCTGGATGTATCCCATGATACCTATAGCATCTTCCCACCTCATCTCTCCTTGTGCAAGAGAGTTGTCATGCATGAACTCAGACTGATCAGTCATCACTGATCTCCATTCGTGTAATTTA
The DNA here is from genome assembly GCA_013400935.1 of Turnix velox. Lineage (NCBI taxonomy): Eukaryota > Metazoa > Chordata > Aves > Charadriiformes > Turnicidae > Turnix > Turnix velox. Next base: position 624,400 of record VZTY01028959.1, read on the forward strand.
CAGCAGCATTGCTTAATCTTTCAGATCAGCTTACATTTAGGTGCTTTGCTTGGTTCTTATAATATCTTACTACTGCAATTTAGAGAAAACCTGATTCTTAAATTTGTAATTACTGTAGTATGTGTTAAAATAAACAACCTTCTTTCTCCTGCTAGCTTCCCCCTATCTGCCTCACTGCCCCAGCCTGCAGTGTGTACTGGAATTCCTGTTGTTTGCCTGACCAGGATTCATTTCTGACCAAGCTCCATTGTATTTTTTTAATTTATTTTCCTTTTCCTGTTGGTATTCCTGGATGGGTAGGTTTTACTGATGTCAGCACCAGCGACTGTCAAGAAACAATCTCATGATTTCCACCTGTCCCCATTTTAAGAAAATAAATCAAGGACATAAAGGTTTTAAAGGCATTGAATTATTGAAAGTGTAGCCTGATCATTCATTATATCAAGCACTAGTTTTGACCTACACAGATAAAGTACTGTCTCTTCTTCTGCGTGTCTATGAATTCCTTGGTTTTAATTTCTCCTTTCCCCACAATGTGAAAATACCTTTGTCCTGTGAACAGCTCTCCTCCAGCGGAATGAATGAGCTGTGCTGAATAATGGGGAGCTGTGGGAGGGAGTGAGCAGGAGGCATTACCAACCGCTGAAGCTACAGTTCCATAAATTCCCCTTTCATGGCAAGCATGGCTTTAGTAACGGGGGTCATTGATATCAGTATTTCCATGATCTTTAAAGTCAATTAAATTTTTTTCTAGTCAACAAAAAAAAAAATCACCCAGATTATCCTCATTAAAGTTGGTGAAATTTCAGACCAAAGACTAATATATGTGTTATATAGATTAAAACAGCATATAAAATATAAAAGCAGTTTTCAGTGATTTATAACCTCTAGTTTTCTATGATTTTTAATCATTAAAGAGTATGTAAAAACGTATTTTATACACAATCTTTTATCTTACATTTATTTTTATATTTCTCCATAGCAATTTATTGCGATAGATATATCACCATTACTATAGACATTTATAGTGCCATTAAAATTCAATGCCACCATAAATTCATGCTCCTTAAAGTGTTGACATTTGTAACAGCTTCCACAAGGACATATTTTATACTGAAAGTGAAACTTAGAGGAGAAACTTTTGCTAAATTTAAGATGTAGACAGGGAAATAAACGTCTTTTATCTGCTTTCAATAAATTCAATGACTTTGGTGAGATGAACAGTCTTATGCCCCACTTTTGGGATTCATTTGCTCAGGCCACATCAAGTTCAAAGTACAGCATGATGTAAAAAAAATACAGCTATAAAGCAAATATTTACTGTCTGACACACAAATATAGACAGTTTTTAATGAGCTATTCAAGTTTGAGTTAATATCCTGATTCTTCCCAAGGCCACTCTAGAGAGTGTTTCTCCCAGCAGGTATCAGTCAGGAGAGGCCAGTCTGCGCAGCTCTCGGGGACAGACAGTGCTGTCAAGCTGCTCTCCCACAAGGTTAGTCAAAACTGATGGTACTGACACCTCCACCTGATTACCAGCTCCTCCTGATGAACTGGAGCAGTGTATCTGACCTTTAGGTTTCATTTCTTCTCCCCCCACAAACATTGGCATCTTCTACTTTTCTTTTTTTGTGTTTCTCCAGTTGAATCCTTGATGGTCTGAATCCCCTATCTCTGTAATTTTCATCTTCCCCCACTCCCCTCGAGTTTTTCTTACAGCACTTGCTCAGCACACTCAGGGAGGTTAGGTGGCTGTGCAGGGACAGAGCTGGGCTGTACATTCAATATACATCATATACTGAACTGCCTGTGCTGGGAGAAAGTATGCAACTGATGATTTTTGGTTTATGTGTTTGCAAGTCTCTTAATATTTAAAGAGAGCATCTGTTGTTCATTTTAGTGGCCAGGCCAGCCTAAACCATGACAAATTTACACTTCTGAGAGTGAGAGAATAAAATTTAACTACAGAAGATAAAAAATGAGATTTCTGAATCCTGAATGTTTAAGGTTATTTTAAGATCATTTATTCTTTAGGTTTTTCCGTGTTGGTTGAAATGAAGTTGCTAGTTATTTCTAAGCAGCTGCTTTTGTCTATGGGATGGACTTTGTCTTATTCAGTTGCTTGCTTTATAAAAAAGAACCTCTTACCTAGTCCTGACCCAGAAAAGCCCTCAGAGTGCAGCATCAAAATAACTCCTGTTGTAAATGTAAAAAAAAAAAAAAAAGTGTTTATTTCTTATTAGAGCTTGGCAAAATTACTTATTGAAAGTGGAGGATTTATTTTCTCTGTGAATCTGTTCCAAGTTGCATAGAAACAGAAATTTAGGAAAAATCTCACTCCAAACTCTAAACACACAGCCTCATTTGTTGCATTGAGTGGTGTCTGAGAACCTTATCTTTGTGGTTTTTGCACTGTTTTGTCACCAGAAGTGAGCACAAGCCAAGTTAAGTTTTTTATCCCTTTCCAACCAGAATGAGAATATGCATTCCAAAGTGAAAGAGCTGCTGCTGTAGTCCACGTCCTCATTAAGGTGCCTCTCATACAGAATTCCTTGTAAGAACTTGAGCTGGACGGAATACTCCCCCAGATCTTTCTCTGTAATTTCTGAGAACACTAAAGCCTTCTTTAGATCTGAAAGAAAATAGCTCAAATTCAGCATTGAAACAAAAGTGGTTTCCCTCCTCCCCATCGTGGCAGAATCAGGCAGGAATTTCTCTCTCACATTTGTGTTTTTTTATTCATGGAAAAAATAGACTGCTGAGTAAGTATCAGCATGAAGTTGAATGTAATGTGCAAGTGAATAGCAAGTTGATTTTTCTGTTGTGAATGTTTTTTTATATGAATTCAAAACTGAAAATGTTTTGCCGGTTCACAGGATCTTTGATAACAGTCAAAATTACCACTAACCTTTACATTGCATCACCTAAATGCCACCTAAGGAACTCATTTGGAGTGTGGCAGTGTGGGACAGATTCCATCTGAGGAACTCATTTGGATTTGAGTAGAGTGCGGCAGTGTGGGACAGATTGCAAAGAAACTATAGAAGAGGTGCCTTATGTTTATCCCAGCTCTTTGATAGGAAAGCTTGGCTGCAAATACCACCAAAACCATTCCTCATGGCTAAGTAACAAAAGATGATGTCTGGGGTTTTGTGAGACATCTGCCATTACTGGTTGCACTATCGGTTCCACTGTCAGTGTATTCCTTCTGACCTGAGCTGTTCTGCTTTTGAAGACTCAGTAGAATCCATAATAAATGCAGACTTAATATGGTCCAGACAGAGTGACTAAGCATGATGAGGTTTATAATCCCATGGGGATTACAGTTGTTGATCAGGAAAGTTATCAAGGAATTCCTTACTTTTATGAGCAATCATGTCTGATGGAAATTTCAGACAAGTTCTTTGTTATTTTTTTTCAGTCTATTGCTCACCAAAAGTCAGCCATAATTACACGCAAAATGCATTTAAAATATAGGTGAGGCATTAATTTTTTAATGAAGACGGTGCAAATATCAGTAGCTTATATTTCAAGAGTCTTCAAGAGTTCCACTAGTAACATCTAAGAAAAAACTTGATGTGTTAAAGGATTTCTTGCATGGTATGTAGTAATGAGCCTGGATTTGCAATTATCTTTCATTACTTTTACAAGTAGTAGTGCTTCTGTTTATCTGTGCACAGATTTGATAGTGTAAGGAAGGTGAGTGAGCCACAAAAGTGAAACAGGGAAAGACTGAAAGAGTAAAATATTCACTAATTTAGTCATAAGCAGCATTTGTCATCACTGTTTCATCCTGTAGTTTGTGTGATGAACTGTTCTGAAACTGTTCTGGTGGTGAAACATACTACAAAAAGACAAATGTACTATAAAACTACTTTAATATTTCAATGTCAGGAATCTGGTATTTGTCACCATATAGTTTGACTGCTCTTTTTTTTTACATGTACCCAGCTACATAACTGGAAGCTTCATAAGCTAAAGAAAAAGGAAGATGAGTCAAGTGCTCCTGGCAAAGTCAAAAGTAAAGCTGGTTTTCCATAGAGAGGGTGTTTTTGTCATAAAACAGTGAATAATATTCCTGCATCCCAGAAAGTTCACAGAGTTGCTCATATACTCAAAACTCTCCTTGCAGTCAAAATTAAGAGATTTGGGCTTGTGTTCATTAATGATGCCACAGGATTTTCTATACAAAGTGGCATGTTAGCACAAGGGTTCTGACTAACTCATGTAATGGCTTGCAGCCAACTTAAATCACCCTTCAGTTTCAATTGCAGTGAGAGATCCTGGGACCGAATTCTGATGAGCTTAACCAGGAGAAGGTTATAGAATCAGAAATTATAATAACTGTATCAGACATGAAATCTTCCTAATGGAGATTTTCCATTTTACCAGAAAAAAGTTTTACAGAAGCTGCTGATAGAAACTTGAAACAAGAGTTTTTTGAGGAAAAAAGGTAAACTTTCCCCTTGCAAATGTGATTAGTCATCTGTGAGAATCTTCCAAGAAAGCATATGGGAAGTTCTTTATTGGTATGAATGTTTAAATCAGATTTGCATATATTTTCAAGATAGTTGTAGACACTTTTTAGAGGATAGTTGTAATTGATGACATGCAGTATTTCCTTTCCAGATGACAGAGTTTGTAAAACAGTGTTTTCATTACCTTCTCTACTAATGACAGCATGTCCCTGTGCTCTTTCATCTTAAATCCCGATGTGTTGTTGGGTTGATGGAGATACCCTTTTAACTCAAGCAGTGAGGATCCTAATGGTGATTGAAATGGTCCATTTTCAATGATAGTAAATGTGGGATACTGTAGCTCTGTCAATGGCTTCTCCTGCTTTCTGCTGTATGTATCATATGTGTTCTAGGTCAGAAATATTTCCTCATCATGGCCTACTGATCTTCTATTGCATGACTTAAAAATAACTTGAATTTAACTCACAATATTGGAATGAATAAACACATAATTTCATTGCCATATTGCATGTAAAATATCTAACCAGTATTTGTGCTGTGAAAGATAATTCACCTTCATGAGGAGACATCTTTATGGTTTATTAGGGCCATCATCTTGCTTGAGTTATCAACTCCTCACTTCATACCTGACCAAAAAGTCCATGTCTAAGGAATGTTTATCATGCCTCTTCTTTGTTAATCTGTCACATGTCACTGATAACAGTGTTTTTCAACAATTACTGCATCGAGACTTTGATAGTTTCTGTGAAAACTAGGCTGATTTGGAAGAAAAGAGCCTGGTGCTTTTGAATCTTGGCTCAGAGGATTAGGGTCTTTGGTTTCTTTTTCTTTCACCATTCTGAGAATGGAGTGTTTGCTGGAAGAAGGATCATTCACAGCATTTGTGCTCCTTTGGTTTCCACTAGATCCAGTCACTCACTTTCAGAGGAATTTATTGCACAAACTGAGAACAAACCCTTCCCTGGCAGTAGCAGAAATGGCAAATGGTAATCAAACAGAAGTTCCCTTTTCCCTGTGCATTAGTGAGAGATGCCACAGGGAAATGGCTCCTCTGCCATTCCTTTGTCCTCAGCATTCTGTCATTCTAGCAGCGGATTATTTCCCCCCTTCCCTCAGTCCTCTTTCCTATTTCACAAAGCTGGGGATCACCCCAGTTCTTGTGCTTTGCAGTGACCCTTCCACATTAACTGGTTGATAAGCCCTTCCCAGTGTCCTTGGAGCAGTGCCCTGCCGTTTCTGTGAGCCCTATGGGATGGGTATCTCTTAGGGAAAGGGAAAAATCCCTGCTGCTGGTGATGGAACAAGAGTTCCCAGAGGTGAGCAGGAGAGGAGCTTTTGCCAAGGTTGTGTTCTGCTGGGTAGAGACTTCAGAGGATTGTTCTTTCTGCTGACTGAATGCTTCCAGAAGCATAATGCTGCATCTCACTAGAGTTTTTTTAACTGAAAAGATCTTAGTGGAAAATACTCTGGTGTTTTGGGAGCACTTATTCGAGCTTAGATAGAATTCAAATGAAGATTCCTACAGCATGTGCTCAGAGGAGTTGAATTTTTTTTTTAAAAATTGTTTAAACTTGGATTTAAGGATTAGCTCAAAAGGGGAGTTGGGAATCATGTTTATATAAACAAATGGAAATTGCTTTTCTACATACTAATTGCAATTACACATTTCTGTTCTTCCATTTCCTTAATACCAAACTGTTTGTTATCACAGCTAATAAGAAATAAATCACAATTGTTTTTAGCTATTCTACATAATGAACAAAACCATGATTGCTGTCGGCAGTTGCACTGGGAATTATATTATTGCCTAATAAACAGAAGATTTTGCTACTTGTAGTCTAGAGGAAAAACTGTTACATGCCACTGAAAAACATCTTAATTTAATTGCATGGAGATTTTAAGCTTTGCTATATGTTTAGCACACAATTAGTGGAAGACTTTGAACTGCAAACATTATTTAGACTCAACAATTCATGGAAGTTTCTGTAATCTTAGTTAAAATAATGCTGAAAATAATAAAACATATTCATAACTCTTGGGAGATGTGCCAAAATGCTTACCACAGGTTGCATGTCTACTGACAGATTTAAGTATCACCTTTACTAAAACATCCTGGTTTAATTTATCAGAGCACTTTAACAGACATCATGAAGTTGTTGTGTGAAAGATTTGTATGACGAATATCCAAGTGCATTTATTCCAACCCTGGTCATAGAATGTATCACCTTGCCTACCTCTTCTCAGTAAAAACTTTCAATGTTTTTCCAGATTTATTTCCATTGTACCAGTGCAAGATGTTGTGTCTCATGAGCTTGTTTATTTCAGAAATAAGCTCAGAGCACTTGCACACCAAGTAGAAAATAGCTGTTAGCCAGAAATGTATCTAAAATTCCTTCTACAACACAGCAGTAATGTCTGATGTGCTGCAATATCAAAGTTATCCTGCACTTTTTCAGGAGGTAACTTGCTTATTTGCCTTCTTTATGAGCATAGATGCAAGGACTTCTGGAATTGGACATGAAAGCTAATGTTATCATTCAGTTTGCTTGACAATTCACGTATGCTGATTTCTTGTAGGTTTTTTTTTTTTTTATTAGCTTCTACTTTTCCTTTCAGCTTTAGGACATGTCTTTACCTAGTTCCCAGCTGACAGTGAAAGGCTACTGCAATATTCGAAAATTCAGCATTTTTCTTTTGCCTCTTTAAAAGAGCATCAGCCTGATGTAATTCACTGGTCACAAAATACTCAGTGCAAATTTCTCAATGGCCTAGGGTGGTTGTCTGCAGTGTGTATTCATTGTCTTAATGTGATTTTTCACTCTATTGCCTGTACCTTTGGCATAGAGAATTTCTTGTGGGAAGCTAACACAGACTCCTCTGGTCTTTTGAGAAGCTGCATGTGAAACTACCTACTTGTGCTTTGCTTGGAAAGTGAAACAGCTATTTGTCTATAGTGGAGCTGATGTCTGTCTCTCATGTACTTTCATGTGGAAAAAATTTAACCTTTTTTCATGAGCCTTGAGTTGGTCTTAGTGTGAAACTCCCTACTTCTCACAGGATGCAGGGATAAGAACTGACTAGACAAATGTAAATAAAATAAAACATAAGAATCAGATTTACTGCACTAGTAGCCATCTTGTAGTGTTTTCACCATCAGTAACCTGAGAATAATTATGGTTGCATAACAACTGATGATTCTACCTATGTTGAATTCCTTGCCACAGTTTACTATAATTACTGAATAATCTCCAGTCTTTATTTCTTTGAGATTCTTCTGCAGTAAATATTCATTTACTGAACTAAACTTCAGTTAGTAACTATGATAATTTTTTCCAGCCTTCCAGTCCTATTTAATTTTTATTTTATTAGTGTATGTGTGGCAAGAGCTGAGATGAAATTCAGGTTGGTTCTCTAATGACAGCAGTGCTGTGGCTGGGGACCAGGGCTGTGCCTCCCTGCACTTGATTCTCTTCAGCCTGCAGTTCCTCCCCACATCACCGCTGGGTTGAGAGCATGGAAGGGTTGAGAGATGGGACTGACTTGATTGACTGAGCACCCTGGGGTTATCACAAGACAGTAACAGACTTCTATGAAGCCTCTCCTGGTGGGAATGGCAGCCAGTCTTGGGCAGCTCCCGCAGGCAAACACCAGCTCAGTGCTTCAGTGTGGAGATGAGCTCCCTGGGTACAGACTCTGACAGTCCAGAGACTCTTTGGCAGTTCCTGCCACAGCAGTGACCGCACTGTGCACATGTAAGATGCTCATTAAACAGGCAATGCAAACCAATCCTGCAGAGGCAGGAAAGGTGACAGCAGACAGTCTTTAGTACATAATTAGAATAGCTGTAAGCAGTTTTAAGATCAGAAATGTGTCCTGCATTTAATGGAGTGGTCACACAGGACCAGGGATCCAGCAGCGTATAAGAATTCATCAGGATGATGCATTGTGTGATCTCACATGGTTCACTGGGAGATATGATTGCATCATGCTTGCAGTATAGACTTGTTTCATGATATGGGCAGACACTTGTGGTCTTTCTCAAGAGATCAGATTCCCCAGACAATCATTATCCTATGCAGAGCTCCCAGCAACCAGAAGTTTTAGTCATTTTCATTTGTTTTTAAATAATCTGTGGGTGTCTGTGCAACAGAAACAAAATTGAGCAATTGAGTCGAAAGCAGAACTTCTCAGGGTATTACTTTCCAGCTGAGAATCATGTTGTTGAAAAAAGAAGTGTAACAAGGCACTTGGCAACTTTTTCTCAGCCAACCTGCTTGCCAGCTTGGGCAGAAGAGGGGAAAAGGGCCTGAGCTCAGTGGGTGTTTGTGGGCCCCTGCATGTTAGTCCCAGGTGGAGCTGCTCAGAGCTGTTAAAGCCTGTTGATGCCCTGAAGGTATGGAACATATTTTTCCACCAATTTAGTGTTGTCAGTCATGTCCTTCTGACAAATGAGATTGTAGCACTAGTGCAACTAGAATATCTTGTTTATTTGATGTAACCCTGATTACTTAGGGAAGACAGAACGCTGCACCTAAACAAGCTTGTGGCTTGGAATATAAATTACAGCCTATGAAGGCTTCTAAATAAATAATGCCATTAATCCAGAGTGTGCTCATTTTTTTTGTTTTATTTGTTGAAAGGAATCAGAAGCAATATTTTGTAATTTATTCCTAGAATAACGTTGCTATAGTAACAATTGCACCTTATTCTTAGATGTATACAGGAGTTTTAAAGTTTCTTCAGGGGGAGAGAAGAAATTTGTCCAGTAATTGGGCATTTGCAATAAAAGAGGTATTTGCTTTCATTGAAAGGTTGTGTGTAGCAAGAAATGTGAGAGCTTTATAAAGTGTGGGGCAGGCAGGGGGGATGAAAGGAGAGGAATGGTTGTTAGATGTGCAGTGACTTGTATCACACTAAGTTGGCTCATTTTTATCATTGTTTTACTGTGGCAGTTTTGAAGTGTGGACTGTGGGGGTAACCATGGAAACAGAAACTCTACAAATTAAGGACCTAAATATGCTACTGTAAGAATGCTTCAGATGGAATTAACTTTATTAGAGATAAAATGTTGTACAAAACTCTTGCAGGATATGGGAAAACCGGTGTTTCTTCATGATTCTGCAGACCCAGAGTTTTATCAAGGCACATAGAGCAACAGCCTCACAGTTATTTGACACAAAATGTTGGTGAGGTGGCTCGTGGTGAGTCCTTGAGGTCTGAAAAAACACAACTGTTACCTTATTTCCTCAGGCCTCTTGGGATTACTGGAAATAGAGAGGACAGGATGCCCCTTCTCACTGATGCCAGTCCTGTTGGCAGCTTAGGCCTGAGCAGGTATGAGGAGAGTTGAGAAGAATCTACGTAGCATTAATTCCCCTTTTGTTATTCCAGCTCAATTTTCCAGGTTAGTTGATGAGTCTTCCTGCATTTTCTGACATATCTCGTCTGCTAAAACTGTGTGTGTGCTTGCATATTATCACTGTCTATGAAATGTTCTGTCGCTGTGTTTATTTTAAAATTACATTTAGCAGCATAGTAGCATCTATATCCTTAGAAGACTCCATGTGTAGTTTCTTTTGTAACACTGTGGTAAGTGCTGAGCTACAAAAGTATTTTAGCAGAATTCTAAATGAAATCCACTTGTTAAGTGCACAACTGTGGGAGGAAAAAAGATGCAAACCAAATGTAAGTGTATGATAGGCTAAGCAGAAAAATAATTGTGCTGATGGAAAAAAAACCAACAAACTTTTGAAATATAACAGTGAAGAGTAATTCTAACTTAAATATTGGGAGGTTTAGATATTGAGAAAATTTCATGGAGTGTATCAGACTTATTAGGGATACAGAAAAGGATTTTTCAAACATTTTGAGATCAGTGCCACCTCAGCAAAACTTTGTGTTATCAATGACTCTACCTTTTTAGTCAGAAAAAAAAAGTTTAATTAATCTATCCCTGATTATCTTTGAAGTGCAATATGTGGTAGGTAATGTGCAAGCCGTTTATTACCTTAGGTTCATTTTTCTGCCATCCTGAATTATTAAAGCAATTATAACTCACTATTCAAAGGACTAGAGGAAGTAATATTTAAATTGCATGAAACAATTTACTCATGAAAATCCTGAGGGATGTTCAGAATGGTGTTAATGTGCATGTGGTGAGCGGGTGTTTAGTTGGTCTGGTAGTGTGGTGTGGTCATAGAGTGAAAATGTAGAAAAGTGCTCTGAGAATAAAACTTTCAAGTTCTGTGTATATCTAAACACCTTTAGGTATAACGTAGCTTTTACCATAAAATGGTACATAACACTTAACTGTGTTATTCAGTGTCATATTTCTGTTATTTGTTGTTATAGTAAAAATAAAAATGGGACATGTACTTAGAACTTCTAATTTCCAGTAAGCTACCTTGGTATAAAAGGGTGGGCATTAGCAAGAGTTTCACCAAGACTAGGTGCTTTTAACCACATCTCTGCTTCCTTTAATTTTGCTGTACAACAAATGCCTTGAAAAATAGAAATCAGAAAAATAGCAGTAGCAATTGATTCTAAACCAATAAATGTGATTCAGGGATAAAATGGTATGGAACTAAATGTGGAACAAGAACGTTACTGAATCTTTGTGCAATACATCAGTTTTGCACAAGACTGAGTGCTTGTATCCCAGGTGTTGATATCACTTAAACAAATGTTTTACTTCTAAAAAACCAAAAGTTACCTCATTTGCAGATTTATAAGAGTTTTTGAATGGTACAAAAAAGGAAGGGAATGGAAAAACAACTTTATATGTGCATTTTATATACCTAGCATATGCGTTTTGTGAAAAAATTTCAACAATCTGTTTAGATAAAAACATTTTTTGAAAAATAAATTTTAGCAAAATACCAGCAGAATCAAAGCAGCACCATGGTTGTGTTGCTTTAGCTGTTGTGTGCCCTGCTGGTGTAGGGCTGTTACCTGCAGCTTTTCATGTTCTCTGAGTCTGCAGGAGATTTGCAGTAGATGCTGCTGAATTTCCAGCAGCAGTATTAAACACATGAGAAAACACTTCTTCTGGAATGATAATTAAATTTATGGCCAGAAGGGAATGCAAGTTTCCCAGAATTGCCAGTTTATTCCTACAGCAACTTTACTCCAAGGAGCTGACTTTAACCAGAATTCTATAATGTACATTGTGATGCACACAGGCCTTTCACTTTCCCCCATCATGTTACTCTGGAGGTAACATTTCCTAAAGTGTGCCAGAATCCACTCTGAAAACAAATACCTGCACATGCAAGCAATATAATTAATGTGACAGAGTTCTAAACTAAGAAAAGCATAAGGCTGGAAGATGTAGTTTGCAGAATGACACTCAGCCCTGGCACCAAGGTGTTGTGTTCATTTATATTCTCAGTTACAAGCAGGGATAATTTTTTTCATAGTTTGAGGTGACTGTGCCACAGCTGCAGAGAACACTGCAGAAATAACAGTCATCTTACAAAAACTTCCTGTGTGCTGTTGATACTAATGGCTTGCAGATAGTTTTTCAATTACCTCTCATTATGACATTGCAGTTGCAAAGCTTGCAATGGTCTCCCTGCCAGGGCAAGTCCTGTCCTCCACCTAACCCTGCCAGTGAGGCTAATGGCTGCTCAGGAGGCCAATGGATCTTAATAAAAAATGGAAATGGTTTTGCCCCTTCATTTTAATTAACATTATGTCTACATTTCTATGATAATGGATAATTAAGTGAGTTACCTTGACATTGGAATGTTCTTGGAAATAATTTACTATGCAATTTCATTAGGTTAAAGACATTTGTCTGTTTTATTTTGAATAGAAGTTTCATTGTAAATGTTTCTGCAAATGATTTATACATAAACTAATTATTATTCACAAAACTAATTATTATTCACCAAGTCAGGATTTTGCAAAGCACAAAATTCATTATGTGCACTTCAAAAATCTTTGTGATCATACATATAGCTCATCTCATTTAATTTTTCAAAGAAATAGTCCTTTTTTTGTGCTGTTGCTTTCCTATTCCGTTATTCTATAAATACAAAGGCAGACAAGCATTCTCCTGGAATATCAGTATTTGGAGGATAGCAAACCAAAAAGTTTTCCTCCACAAGGGTTTGTTCATTACACCTCAGGGAAAAATGTTTATCAGTCCAAAGTGTTCTTCAATAAAATCTTTAGGAATTGCAAAGAGGCATTTTTTTTCCTTTGTTTATTCACCAAAAGAGCAGAGTATTTGCCTTTTAATCAAACCACAGTGCTCCCCAGTAGCATCTTGTTCAAGCACATCTATCTTGCAGAATATGTTCCCTTTGCTACCACAATCACAAACTATAAAATGAATTTTCTATGTCTAGTAAGGTTCATGTCTTTTTGTTAAATTATCTTGAGTATATATTTATAAAGGTAAGGGGGATAGGAGGATATGTGTAGGGGAACTTTTTTCGCTGGTGGGTGCTGCCAGAAAAATACTCTGTCCCTCAGTTTCTTCTAGGGTTGTGACCTGTATTTTGTTTGTCTAATGGAGATGCTCCAAATCTACTGCAGAATTTCTATTTTTTGAGAGGTGTTCATTTAAATAATGTTAGAATTGAAAAAGTACTATTTTTAATTTGATAGGTGTAATTTTATCAAAATAAGTTTTTCAGCACCCTTTCATTGAAGAGGTCATTGAAATCAGACAATAATTTATTCATTTTTTCTAATAGCACTGTCTACTATGTGAAAACTGAAGGAAGCTACAGTTGCCTTATGATGGGGTTGTCAGTGATATTAGTCTTCAAATATGCAAGCAAAGCATTTTTAGTGTGAGATTTGTATAAGATATTTTGAGAAATCTACTACACTTGTGATGCAAATTATCTGGTGTATCATGGAAATAAATTGCACACTTGATTGCACTAAAGTATAATAAACTCTCCTGTTTCAGCAGTGCTGATTTGCACACTGTGAGTGGGGCAGGGGATTAAGAGATTTCTAACAGAAGAAATGGGAAGGTGTTTCCACTGAGTCATTTGAGAGAAATCTGACAGGATAGTAGTTTGCTACTTAATCCTCTCCCTTGCTCTGTTCACTTACATCCCCCCCCCCGCTAATTGAAATACAGAAGATTTTTGGACCCTTGAGGTCTTGTGTCCCTGCATCCACTTGAAGAGCTCCAGGTGGCCTGTCTCTCTAGCCAAGCATCCATTCTCTTCTGCAGCTGGGGAGTTTGGAAACCTCTGTTACCCACTCTCTGCTAAAATTTATCCTTTTGGGGATTCCTCACTGGCTGAAGCTGGGAACTAGACTGCTGGTGGTCCAACACCTTTATGACAAGCAACATCAGGTAGCAGGAAGCTGACAAGTCCAGTGGTTTGTCTGGGTGATGGCTGCATAAACAAATGCTAAGTTGTCACCTTCAGTTCTTTGGCAAAATGAAGCAAATCCAAGTCTTCCTGTGTCATTGATCCCTGTGGTGAAAGCAGGATGAAAAGGAAGGAGTTACCAGTGTTCCAGTCTGGGGTGACAGAATACCCAAATTAGAACCTCAGGTTGTTTACTAAAAGTCTTATTTCCTCACAGGAGCATGATGCTGCCTTTCTTGGGTACAAAGCCTTGGTATTTGAGTGAGTAGTTTTTTCAGGGAGTTTCTTTTATAATGATTGTAAAGTTGAAATTTCCTTTAAGCTCCTTCTACCCATCCCTATAAGGCACCTTATTTCAGGCAGCAACCAGAAAAATAGTATTAATTTGCACTTGGACATCCACAATCATTACACTTTTACTGCAAAGGGACACACTGAAGAACAATTCCTACACCCTTTTGTTGTGTCTTCTCAGAGTCCCATTATGAGGAGTTATTCCAGGTTTGATTTTTTTTTTCTCCTCTTTTTAAATACTCAATCATGCACTCACTTTAATGAGAGAAGTGATGGATAATGCTGATCAATTAATAATTAATATTAAATAATTCCTATCATGACCTAAGATAAGAATGGGCCACCTCTTATTGGTGGGACTATTTGATAGAAGAAAACTAAAATAAACACAACATTTATCTTTAAAAATTATTCTTATCATCTTTCTGCCCTCTTTATTTTCCATCAGCCATTATGCCAGCTAACTGAATCGGGTATAGGAAACTTTGTTTATATTTTCATGAAAGAGTTTGGCTTGAAAAACCTAAATAAAAGAGAATAATTTTAGAAAGCACATCATCGAATCCGTTTGTTAATGTGCATGCTGAGAGAAAGAAATGAGACTTGAGATAAAATTGTAGCAGGATGTTTTTTCTACTGCAACAATTTATTGTATACTTCATGTAAAATATAACCTGTTTTAAAAAAATAATCTAAAAGTTAAAATATTTATGTAATGCTAACTGCATTCCACTGTTAGAGTTCTTTATTTATTAATGTGGATGGTGATATTGAAAACACTACAATGTAGCCCATGCATTATACTCTACTGTTACAAAAAGAGATATTTTCATGCAAAAATATTTAAAGCATGGCTCAGAATAAATAAGAATCAGTTTTATAACCTCATCTTTCATACTGTCTGTGCTATGTGCTGCAGCTAATACAATGTATGGAGAGATTGCTTTTGATTCAGATCATGTAAATACATTTCTAGCTTTACTTTGAATATTTTCACTTCAAGTTCTCAACAGCAGTTTATATTTTTTATAGTCTATATGAAGAAGTCAGCTTAGATTTTTTAGAGGGATGTGGAAGAAAAAAGGAGCTGTATCCAAGCTTCTTCTGTCTCTGCATAATAGAAGCCACATTTCTGGAGCCTGCACCTCACTCTTACTTCTCTGAAAATGTCCCTCTTGGGATATTACAAGTTGTTCCACTTCAGGTCTAACAAGATTGTGACATACAAGTCTGCTACACTAACAAAAAGTTCATGAGTCCTTCTACAAAAGTTTTTTTTTCTAATCCTTTTTTTTTTATAGAATGCAACTTATGAAGGCTTATCTAAGTGGAAAAGATTCATCAAAATCTCTAATTAAATACATGACAGCTGGTGAATTAGAGTATTTTGTCTTAGCACTGTCATCTTATGATACCTCATAATCCTGAGAGTCCAAAGTATAAATTAATTATGATTTCTAAGTATTCTGATAACCAACTAAAAGGGAAAAATAATCAGAAGGAACCCTAAAAGGTCTCTGTGAAAGTAGGCAGTGCTGCTAGTTATGAGTAACTGGGACCAAATCATTCCCAGATTATTAGGCCTTACTTTGGAAATGCTTCAGTATAGAATATGCTTGTATTAGAAAACTATTTGTCAAAGAAACTGTTGTTTAAAAAACTGTTGTGTTAAAAAGGCATTTTTAAAAGCCATGTGTTAAATATCATTTGCTAATAGGTAGAACAAATTAAATGCCATAATCCTCAGTTTTATAAGGATAAAGATACTCTAATATCTTAGTACTTCTGTTGTCTTCAGGAGGTGGGATTTTAGAGAAAAATCTGTGCAGAAGCTCACCTCCTGTAAGTTTGTTTGGATTTGCTGGTGAAGACATTTTCCCTTTACATTTAGAGGGAAAGGAACAGAACCAAAGTAGGAATTTCTTGGTAAAGAGTTCAGGGGATTTAGAATATCATTACACAAAAATATTCCTGGTTCGTTTTTGAACATCAACCCAAGGCTAAACATATCACTGAAAGTAAATACTTCCTCAAAGATCTTTTACTCTGTCAGAATGCCACATGTAAGGAAAAGCTTTTAAGCAGCCTGAGTGCTTTGTATTAATCTTCTCAGTTTCATTTTTTTCCTATCAAGATTTACGAGGGTTTTTTCTGAGAGTTTTTATTTTTAACAGACACCTTTTGTAGTAATTCTGGTTTCCAAAGTGCAGGCCAAAATATTTTTCTTTTCCAGGTTTCCCTTCTCCCTGTTAATTCATTGATTTTACTGAATATTAAAAGGCCATGGAATTACATTTAGAACTTGTGTTCTTGGTGTTTTGCTTGTCCTTCCAATCCACTTACAGTGAATTCCTTGTGTGAGAATTTTTTTTCATTTTGGTCAGCAGATGATGAGATGTTGATACCATGACTGAGACTGAAGAGTTGATTCATTTCAGAAAAACTTGGCCTAAAATTCCCAAGAATCAACATTCTCCTGGAATCAACAGCTCTTATTTGGAAGTATGTCATAGATTTTGGTTGGACTATCTTTTTTTCTGGTGAAGTTACTAGTTATTTATCACAGTTATTAACTAACATTGTTCATGAACTAGTGCTTGATTACCAGTGGAATTCAAGAATCCTAAGTAATTGTACAGTGACTGAAACTCAGATGTGGAAGAATTTTACCTGATTAATAGATGTCCTCTATACAAGAAAGACTAAAGTTGCCCAAAATTTCTGATAATTAAGAAAATTTGAAGCCAAGTTTGTTATAAATTCAGAGAAAGTTGCCCAGACAGTGATATGCTTGAATGGAGGAGCCACCAGTTATCTTTTAAGTAAACTGATTTCTCTCTTGATGGATTTATCTGTTTTGGGTTTTTTTTCCATAATCCATCTGGTAATCTGCCATTTCAACATATGAAAGTGTGGAAAAGGCTGCTGATCTTGGATCACATTATGCAAGAATGACTTTCACCAAATGAGACATTTTCACCATTCTGATGAGCAAAGAAATAACCTGGCATAGTGCTGAGAAACGCCTGGCAGGAGATTCTCCTTTGCCTTCTCTAGTTGTCATTAGCTAGAGTTATTTAGATTTTTTCCTTTTTTTGTGGGCTTTGGACCAATTATTTTTTTTAATTTTAAAGCAGTAGAGACATTTGTGGGTTGTTTGGTGTTTTGAGGGGATTGTTGGAGATTTTGGTGTGATTTTTTTCTTTATTTGGTGGAGGTTTTTTTGTTGTTTTCTATACTGTAGCATGCTTTCTCAAAATTGAATGTCAGTACTGTAGCTTTATTCAGGTTGGAAGGCGCTATGGGGCATCCTTTTCCTAAACTCACAGACATTTTAGCTCAGCTGGCAGGGAATGTGGTCAGGTGTGATTTGTTGTTGTAAATCCTCAAGTCTTCCTGGTCCTGGCTTCCCTGTCACCTTCCCTGCATGCTTGAGCAATGGGCTCATCTGTCTTCCTCCCCTGTAGCTTGTCTGTGATTTCATTTCCAGTGCACATCCTATTTTGTTGGAGATCAGTCATGACTCTTCAGCTCAGCCAAGTCAATGTCATAATACATCCATGCCTTTTCCCAAATCACAGGATGGACCTGTTGTATTTGTGAGGGTTTGTCCCAGAAGATGACAGTTAACTTTGGGCTCCTCGCCCCTTCAGAAATACCTGAGTTCTCTTAAACAATTTCCTGAATAAGGTAAATGTTATTTGCCTAGTACATGACCCTTTTCTGGTTTTACTCTTACTGTCTCTGTTTGACTCCCCAGGCTCCTTTTCCACATGAAGCTTTACAAGAAGTTTCCTCTGACGGTGCTGTCATGACGCATCATGGTAATACACAGGCCCAGCAGAGAAGGGTTGATTACATAGGATAATAGGCATGTAATTCACTTCCATAAAGAATCAAATCAGTTCAGCCAGACACATTTCCATCTTCAACTAAGACTGAGTGAAATCTTTTGGTTGGTTTTGACATTACTGTGTATGTATGAAGAGATAATGTCATAACATTTCTACTCCAGTGAGTACTCCAAACTGGAAAGTGTATGTTAAAATTTGCCTCAACTTCATATGGAATCATAGAATCATAGAATGGTTTGGGTTGGAAGATCATCTAGTTCCAACCCCCCTGCCATGGGCAGAGACACCTCCCACTAGACCAGGTTGCTCAATGCCTCATCCAGCCTGACCTTATACACCTCCAGAGAGGGGGCATCCACAACCTCTCTGTGAAACCTGTTCCAGTGTCTCACCATCCTAACTGCAAAGAACTTCTTTCTTCTCTCCAGCCTAAATCTCCCTCTTCCAGTTCACATCTGTTATTCCTAGTTCTGCCATCCTGTACCCTATTCAAAAGTCCTACCCCAGCCTTTCTGTAGCCCACTTCAGGTACTGAGAAGCTACTGTGAAGTCCCCCCTGAGCCTTCTCTTCTGCAGGCTGAACAACCCCAACTCCTTCAGCCTGTCCTCATCTGGAAGGTGGTCCAGCTCTCTGATCAATTCCGTGGCCCTCCTCTGGACTCGGGAAATTTTGATAGGAAACTTAGAATTTCCTGTGAGGTTCAGTTAACAGTTGAAGTGCCAGTAGGTGGCACTCGGGAATCTAGAATGTTACCCCATGAGGGGCTTTCTGCTCTGTGCGAACTGATGCCAGCGCCGCTGCTTCCACCCTGCTCCTGGGCAGAAAGTGCAGGTGAGATGGCAGCGAGAAAGGGAGCCCGAAGGTGTCTTGACACAGGGTACGGTGACTGGGAAGGTGTGAGACTCGGATTGAATGTTCTCAACTTTTTACTGGAAGGAGCCCAGTATTGCTGGTAGATGTGTTGGTTTATTGCCTTTTGCACTGAGATGTAAAAACACTGTCCAGTGGCATAGATTACATGGTTTAATCACTTTTCAGCTTTGATTACAGCTGCTAGCACAAGAGTCAGTTGCCAACTGTAATTAAAACGTTGGGAAAAAAAACCCCAAATACCACTAGTAAAAGCAGGAAACAAAAAGCAGTTCAGACAATTAAGGCTGAGGAACATTTATTTTTTATTTCCAGAACAAACGTGTACCTTTGAGATTTACCAACAATGAGGAGGCAAGGCCTGGGCAAACTAGACCTGTACCATTTTTAAAGCCTATACAAAAGCAAATTTCTTTTTTTTTTTTAAATCTTTAAAAAAAAGTAGATGATTTGCTTGGAATATTCTGAACTGTCAGCTTGGCAAGATCTTCATCCACTTTTGTTTGCTAATCAAAGACAGATTGCAGTCAGGAGCCATATCTAAATTTATTAAGAAAATTAATAGACCATTTAAATTTTACTAGAATTAGGCTAAGACACAGTGAGCATTTGCACCAGCAGATACTCATTAGCTGTAACATTGACCTGGTGCCTGTGTGTGTAATGAGAAATTGACATCTTGATTCCAATGGAGAAAATAGTGTTAATAATCTCAGTTTGAATGGTTAGGAAAAAGAAGACTGATATCATCCATGTGTCAGATTTTATTTTTCATATGAATTCCTCTCTGTATATTATGGACTGCAGAATCAAGGTTTGGACGGAGGTTTCCCTAATTTAGGTTTTTTGCTTCTTTCTCTCTCTTGTGTAAATTTCTGTACATTCTTGCTGTGAGTGTTACTTATTTTTTTATAGCATTTTTGGAAAGTTATCAGATTGCTGAGTGCTGAGAACCTGGTTGTATTTAGCCCTAAATGTATCAATCTTTCTGAGTTAGATCACTATAAAAACAGATCCTTGAAACATTTCAGCACCTTGTTCATGGGTTTTAGCGTAATTAAGGCTTCATGATAATCTGTCTTATGCTGATATTTTTAAATCTAATGAAAAATGCCCTCTCCCCCCTTTTTGTTGATTATGTGACCTTTTTAAAACCTCTGTAGAGCTGATGAGTGGATAAGATACTTACTTGAGGTTACTTTTCACTTTCAGAGAAGCTACTTTGGCAATCTTGAGTAGGAATAGATGTGTGCCTTTGGGATTAGTTCACTCTGCAGTATTGTTCAGCACTTTACAGAATATTATGTAATTGAAGTTCAATTATTTTAAAATAATGTTTGTGTCTTGAGATTGTAAGCAACAGCAACTTCTGTAGCAGACAGATTTGTAAAATACAATAATTCTGGATACTGGAAAACAAGGTGACCTGTATTGCAAAACTGATAATTTGTGTCATTCAGAGATGTATGCAGGGCTGAATTTATATACTGTACTTTATAAATAACTGGCTCTGATGATTGGTGGTTCTGTGCACTATGGAAAAGAATAAGGTTTAATGATTTTCTCAGTACAGTTTATGCATTTTGTTAGACATGGCTAAATGAACATAATTTAAAAAAAAAATCTATTCCTATGCTCTTTTAGATTATATAACCAATTGCAGGTAAGTTTTACAGTGTTGAGAAGTCTTTTGATGGTGTTGTCCAAAGGTGTTTAATTTCCAGGGCATTAACATGCTGGTCATTGGCACTAACTTATATCCCATTCACATGTGAACTGTTTTGCGGTGCAGGCGGCAACCAAAAGTATTTGGCTTAAGGAAAATGAGCCAGTAGTTTGAGCATCAACGTTTTGCTTGCTTGCAGTCACAGGTCCTCTGTGCTGCTGATTCTTTGCAGTTTGTGTCTGATTAGCTGGTGATTTAGGATTAGGGGAGGGTTTCATCAAGAGACACAGTTGAGATTTTATGGAGCTTCTGTCAGAGTTCTCACGTGAAGGGGAGATTGGCCCAGGGATGAATTTAATGGGGCTTTAATCTTTCAGGGTAGCAGGTTTTGCTCCCAGCCTTCCTGTGGATCTCTTGGGGAGCCTTCCTTCTCTGCACTAGTGCCAAGCTCTCCGTGTCTCTGAAAGTACAAGCCATGAAGCTGAACTATTTTGGGTTTGGGCCATCTGGCTTCGATATCTTTTGTATCCTTCATGGATTCCAAATGAGTTTTGTCCCCTGGTAGATACAGGATGCCAACAGGAAGCGATACGGATGACAGTACTGCCAGCAATCCAGGACAGACATCTCAGAGCAAGCCAGTGTTTATCTGCCAGCTCTAATACAATATTTAAAGTTACATTACAGTAGTAAAGCAGAATTTAGATGAGTGAATGTCACTTCTCTCCCTGGTCCACAGCTTCTGAGGTTTCTTCCTCCCTTGCTGATCAGCAAACACAGTACTTATGCTGTATTCTCTTAACACTCTGTTGGCAATTCACATGTTCTGCATTCATGACTGCCAGCTCCTAAAAGTTTGTGTCCAACTGGCTGGTTGTCTGAGCCAGCTCTGTCCCATAGGCAGGCAGCTTTTCTAATAGTTCAGCCTTGTCAGGCTAAGCAAGCCCACAGCTCTGCTGGGTTTGGTCATTCTTTCAGTCCCTTCAGTCCCAGTGGGTAAAAGCAGATAGTGAGTGAATTGATTCATTTTCCTTCTATTTTAGAACTGTTAGAGCTATGCTTTAAAACTGGTGAGACAGAATATAAAGGAATGAATGTGGTTTGTTTTTACATAAACTTTAGCATACTTACCCTTCTTTCCTGTGATGTTCAGGCCAATAAATAGTGATAAGAGACACTGACCAACCTCTACTGCTAATATGAAGCAGCAAATCTTTGAAAGTTTGTGTGTCATCCTGAGAAGGAGCAATCATTCTTCTTATGTTTCTCCTTCCTGTTGAAGGCTGATGTAACTTTTCTTCTGCTGCAGACAGAGATGACATCTCAGGAATCTATAATTCCAGTAATTATTCCAAAACTTGAAAGTTCTGTGACTAGTTGAGAGACAAAAGCTGGGAGAACAGCGCATATGTTATACTGAAGGTGTGCCCTTCCTTTTTTGTTGTGCTCAGACCTGTGTCAGGAGGCAGAGATCTCTGATCTACTGAGCAATCATTCCAGTGCTGGAAGGATGAAAATTATTTCTTTTATCACCTATGAGGGTGATGAAAGGAGAGTGTTTGAACACCTGAGCATGTATAATTTAAATGCAATAAAATTGCAATATGAGTTCTAAGTAGAAAAATTAGCATCACTAATTATTGCTTGCTGATTATTGCTTTTCTTTTTTTTAAATACATGCTCTTAGTGGATAAATACCTGACTCCACCTGTACTCAAATTTCTGTCTGGTACTAAATTCACTGTCTGTCAATTATATGTTGCAGAATTCGATGCAGGGTGGCTAAGAGAGAAAGGCTGAGCACTAGGTGGG
Organism: Turnix velox; assembly: GCA_013400935.1. NCBI lineage: Eukaryota > Metazoa > Chordata > Aves > Charadriiformes > Turnicidae > Turnix > Turnix velox. The sequence goes on from VZTY01028959.1 coordinate 646,719, forward strand.
CATCTGAGAGTCCTCAATATACCAGTAACCAGCCTGTTTTTATTAGTCAGGCATGAAATGATCCAAACCATCATTATTAATACATTGTGCAGATAAGGTGAGAGATCAGAAAACTTACACTGCATGTGCTACTCACACAGACGTGGCTTTTCTGTTTAAAACAAAAGTTATAAACAACAGAAGTACAAAAAGCTCAGTTGCTGCTGCAGGAAGGCCTCAAGGTTACCAAGTGTGTGTGTGACATAAATGCAGTAGAGCATTTTAATTAGATTCTTTCACCAGAACTCCTGACCTTCTGTGTAGCACATTAATGTATTTTACTAATTATAAATGCAATTAAAAAGTACTGAAATAAAATTAGTCTGATCTATCTAATTTACATTAAGCACTTTCAAATTATGCAGATTTTCAAAGTATTTTTCTTCTTTCCCCCCCCCAATTTGTGTTCCACACAAAACTGTCTGCATTAAAACAGCTGGAGAACAACCTTGCAGCAAAACAAATTTCTTTACTGTGATTATTCACAGTGTGTGAGTTAATTTTCTAGGCAGTAATGTGCTTAGCTATCATTAGGGTAGTGACTCACACAATGGAACCCATACGTGCATTGGATATGGTGGTGGTTTGTGCGCTGGGTCTGTCATCTCTAGGTTTTAGCATGAGAATAGGGTTAAGAGGCTAACTAGGAAAGAAATGCTGATCAAACAGTCAGAAACAACACAGAATTATAAATGATAAAGAAACAGCAAAAGCAGTGTGCAAATAATACAGGCAAAACATCTGGTGTGCTCAGCCATTAAAACAGGCTGTTATCTCTGCTATCTGTGTTATTTTGGTAACACTTTCATAGTGTGCTAGAGTTTTAGGCATGAAAATAGAAAAAGAGCAACATTTCATTATTATTTTTGTCTAACGTTTAAATGATGCTGAGAACATAAACAGACAATCCTTACCCTGAAGAGCTTATGATCTCATTTTCGATGTGGTGCAGACAGAGGGTAACACAAAGTGCTGAACCCAGAGAGAACTAATCTGGAAGCAGGAGAATTTGTAGAGCTACTCGGGCATCTTAGTCCATGTCATTTATCAGTAAACCCTTTCTGTGATAAAGGATTAATTTCTTATACATGTGCATTTTAATGAACATTCTCCAGTTTTTCACTAAAAAATTGAAGCAAAAGTGCCTCAGGTTTTTTATCCTATTCTATTCCTCCCCTAAAGAAGGAACATAAAAAAAAATAGTGGAGAGGAAGAAAACCTGAAATATAAATATGTTATAGTAAATGAAAAAGTTCAGTGTTTATTTCATGCTAAATATCTTGCATTAAGACCATGATATTTTTCTCATATTTTTCGGGGCATGTGTTTATTGAGTTCGTGTCTCACATAGCCAATATAAAAGCACAAAGGATGCTTTGCTTATTATTAGTGGGTTTTAAATCTGGTACCACAGGATGCACTGTGATAGTACTTTCTTAGGGATTATCTGTTCGATCTGTAAGAGGCTGAGAATATTAATAAACTTCACAGCAAGGCTTGTGAGCTGATTTGTTTAGAAAATTTGAAACTGTAAGAATTCCACTCTCATGTAACAAAGTGCCCTCTTCTCTCTGTTTCCATGAGAGGACTGTGCATGTTTTCCATGAGGAATTTAGATCATTAAAACTCTGAGCTTCTCCCTTTGATACAACAATATATGTAGCTCATTAACTCAATAACTAATAGCTATTTTGAAGTCATGTAGATCATAGAATCATCGAATAGATAGTTTACAATGAAAGAGTAGTACTGTTTACCTTCAGGCATCTTACTCAATGTGCATGTTACGTAACTAGGTAAGTGGAGGAAGGAAAGCACCTAACATTAAATCACCTCTAAAAGAATGTGTGATAATTATTATATGGAAAGTAGCAGACAGGACAGCTAGGATCTCTTGCTTCTCTCAGAGCAGAAATTTTTGTGGGGAATATAGCAGCTCCAGTTAGAACCAGCCATCCTTGAATAAGGATTTGGCTAGATGTGATTATTCTTGTTCTTTGTTAATATTTTTCCATTATATAGTTCAAAAAACGGTTTGCTTTTTGCTTTTGCCCCATAAGGATGTTTGCAGGTGAGTATTTATATCATCTAAGTTTGTAGAACTTTGAAATCCTAATTTCTTCTAGCAATGCAGGTCAGCACGTGAGTAGTAATCATGTGCTAAGCTGCTTTCTGCATTATCTAAAAGATGACATTGATTATTTTGGAGAGATTGTTGAATTAGCCAACAAGAAACAGAGAACAAAGATATTTAAATAAATAAATAAAGTCTATTTAAAAGCAAATTAATCTGATTTCTATTTGAAATGTCATGTGCAAGAGCTTATTAAGGCGCTCAGCAAAACAGTAAGTTAGACTTCACAAGCTCTGCAGAGAAATATGACAGCCAAAGTGTTCTTGGGTGATAACTCACGGCCTTGATAATAGAATCTTTTACTGAGAGAATAAGTGTGCTGGCTAAGACACTGGGGTTACCCTTCTCAGTGTCTCAAAAAAAGATACATGATCATTAACTTCTGCTTGGCAGAAAGGCAGAGAGGAGTTTGACAGTTGGTCTGAGAGACAGCTTTGCAGTACCAGCTGCCCTGGAGGATGACTTACTCTGAGATTTTGAACCCCTGGGATCTGGTATCAGCTGGAATAAGTTGACACAACTCTATTCAATTCAGTCACCAACTTATACAAACTGAAGATATGGCCCATTATTTCTTCATTCGTGCTCTTGCAATGAATCCAAGTAGGTGATTAAGAGTAGTAGAATGCTCATTACAGTTAATTCCGTGTGCTTAAAGCCATGAGCTTCAAGTTAAGCAGGAATTTAAGTGCCTTGTGGTGTCAGCATCATCCTGCAGAGCTGCCCTGGGCCAGGTGAGTTGATGTCATAGCCATTGCTTTGGAAGGAACCTTGATTTGTAGTGAGCAACTTTCCTGTTGGTCAGTGTACAGTCAGCAGGATTAACTTGCTGTTTACAGTATTCTGACTCAAAATATCTCACACCTTGTTCCATGATTGTGCTGACATCTCAGCTGACCTGAACTCCTCACAGCTGAGCAGCAGTAAAATAGATTCATTTGAGAGCAACACCCACAATATCTGTAGTGTATCAAGGACTATTTAGTACTTCTCATGCATGTTATACCTGGAGCTGGCAAACAAAATGAATGACCATGGACCTAAGTTGTCCAAATGCATAGCTTTACAAGCATTTAACCTAATAGATTAAATTCACATTATCTTTCATCAGTTACACCTTTCTGCATTTCCTTACCGCACTCTACATTCACAGCTTTGGATAATGACAAGGGTGTTTGTCTCTAGGTAAGCGTAAAAAATAAAAGTCTCCAGCTCTTCTTTGCTCGTGGATCTGAGTGACACTCACCCTCTCGTTTCTGTGACTGAGCCTCACGTTGCCAGACACCCACACTTAGCAGATGTTTTCATCATGACATTAATAATAAGAATTGACATGTTCTAAATGAGGACTCCCTTGTTGTGCCTGGGAGCACTGATGGATATTTGGGGAAATTGACAGCTTCTGAAAAATGTTTTTGCCATGACCAACACTTCTCTGACAGATTTTTAATGGCTTTCATAGAACTCTCACTAACTTGAACACTTTTACAGATGAAGTGGAAAGTGATGAAATGTGCTGCTTTAACATCTTTGAGTGGAGAAGCGTGGCAAAACTGACTTTTGCTTATAAATCTCAAAACTTTTTTTTGCCTTAAATACTTTTTCCTCTGTCAAAAGTAAAAGAAGGGAATGGATTAGCTGAGGGGACAAGCAGTTGTTGTGATGTACCATGACTCTGCTATGGTAACCCCCATTAACCTTAATGGGAACCACAAAGCTCAGTCAGCTCATTTAGATGGAAATATCCCCCTGCTCATCAGGGATCAATTGCACTGTGAGTTACCTGCTTTTTCTGGCTCCTTCCACGTGGGAGTCACTGTCATGACCTTGTAAGACTTGCACTATGGGAAAGGGAGGACAGATAGAACAGGGCTTTAAGACGGATCAAATAAACATGTAACTTTAAAAAGGGAGAAAACTTTGTAAAGGTGACAACTTCTATAACTGATGTTAGAAGTTCATATGAAGTGTAATTGTAATTAAATAATATCTCCTTTGCCATTCAGTGTGATACTGCAGAAAAATCAATACAAAGATAACAGTACATTGAATTCTCAGAAGAAAATGAATTCTTTATTTAACAGAAGAATCTGCTAATATTTTTTAAACTTTCCCTTTAAGGACAAAATAAGATCAGGATTTTTATGTATTCTTAGTTTTAGCTTTCCTTCTCACCCCCTAGTTCAGCACTGCATACATAAACCTGAGCTACTATGGGTGCTGTTATCAGAAGAGCCTAAGTGGAATAGACACTCATCTCTTTTTGAAAGTCAATTAAGCTTATGTGCCTAAATCCAGTGGTTGTTTGAATCCCAGTCGATAGCTTTATTGAAAGATATCTCCAGTAGCTTTTTTTAGTGATAGGATTGTGATTAAGTATAGCAAAAGCTCAATTCTGTGCTGACACCTCTTATCTCTCACTGATGAAAATAACACACATCATCTGCCCCAAGAACGAAGGGATAGGAGAGGAAACAGCAAAGCTAGCATTATATTATTATGGAAGGAATATGTTTATTGTGGAAAATTGTTAAAGATTATATTTATGATTTGAGACTGCCCAGTGCAGATAACAAGAGATGCAAGTTAACTTTAAATAAATGTTGTGGTGCTACAGGCATGGTTTCCAATACTGCCATCTTCCTCATTAATACTAAAACAAGAGCTCCTGTCCTCAGGTTGAGAATAGCAATGACAAAACTAACACAGGAAAAGCAGTACTGGTTTTTAAACACCTCTCACAGACAAAAAAAATACAGGTAAAAATTGAGAAAATTTATTGCCAGGAGATTATTTTTCATGCTTTGGAATCATTGCTTTTAACAGCTCATCATGACTTTCTCATCTGATGACTATAGCATGCAATCGTACCATTTGGTCTACTACTTCTGCAAAGAGGTGTTCTTCCAGAATTCCTGTCATAGCCAGTGATAAAGTTTGATCTGCAAGGATTGCAGGAAGAACAGTGAAGTTGTCCTGACCTGCAAATGAAATCCAACTGTGTTACTGAAGAGAAAAAATTAATTCCACAATATTAGACAAATGCTCTTTCCAGTTTTATAGATGCTCATGGTAAAAATACAAAAAAATAATTCCCAGAAGAAGGAATGCCCAAGAATTTCTTAATTGGTTTTTTGTTTGTGGTTGGTTTGGTTATGGATTTTTTTTCAGATTTACTAAAGAACAGACATTTCAGTGCATGAGTATCCAGGTACGTTTTTCAATTAGACAAGTTGAACCCACTTTGGCCAAATGAGAACCATGCTCAATCTCTAAAATGTTGAGACCAAGAATTCAAGAAAGGGTAATTCTTCCTCCGAAGTTCATTTGCTGGTGTTTCCTTAGCAAGATTACCTTTCCAAGAAGCCTTGTTTGCCTCTGTAGATGTCTCTGAGGGCCACTGCAATATACTAGCAAGGAGACTAAACTGGAATTAGGACCTGTAGCTGATGCCTGTACTGGCATCTCATTGTGCTTTATTGTGAGTTTGCATGATTTTAAACCAGCTTTGATCATTTTGTTTATCTCAGTCTTTACCTCCTAGCATTGCAAACACAGATCAGTGAAAAGCATACGAAAGATTTTGTTATCAGTCCAGTTTATCAAACTTCTACCCAGTCCTGTGTAAGGATGGCTTCTTCTGAGTCAATTTCTCCTTAGTTATGAAACCAGGTTATTTTCATTTGGCCTCTTTGCAAACAACTTATTTATGTGAGACAGAAGGTGACTTCCTTGAGCATCCATGTCTGGGGGTTATATATCTCATTGACAGCAAGTCCTCATTTTAGTGAAGTGAAAGTCCCCAGGACAGGGGTCAAGAAGGAGTGTCTGCTGAAGGATTTAGGTTTAGACATCAGGCTAAATATAATCTCTTAGAGCAGATTTCAAAGAGAACAGTATCAGTGCTGTAGAGCTTGGGTTGCTAGTATAGTTACCTCTGCAGGGGCCAGTCTGTGATGAATTATTGTGAATTAGTTACCAGTATTTGTGGTTTTCCATTTCAAAGTAGTGAATATTTTCTGTGAGCTCTGAAGGCTGGTTTTTGTTTTTTTCTCAAGGAAGCAATAAAAATACCAATTGTGTAATTAGATCTGAATTCTAAAACTTCCACTTTAGCAGTGGTGTCTTGGGATCTTACCTGGAAGCAGTGATGCTAATTCTTACAACTTCTCTTGTGGTTGGTCACTGGTATTTTATTTTACTGAGAAATTGAATACAACATGTGAAGAAAGACATTTGCAGATAGTTCTCAGTGTTTCCTTTCACAGTATTTTCCAGTGCTGTGTTTACTGTGGCTGTTTTGTGCTTTTCTTCCAGTAGTAAATTACTGCTGAAGACTGATGTGTTTACTTTGTTTAACCATGGCCGTGATGGGTCGAGGACACATTAAATCATCCTCAGGCTCTTATTTGCAGCCAATTCTGAAATAACCAGAGTAGTGACATAAAATTACTTCATACTGCAGAGATTTTTATATTGGCTTAAGTCTCTGAAGTCTCCAGTGCTTTACAACAAGACACTTCAATGATAAAACAGTGACAGCAGAGATGAAAGTCCATATGGAATTGCCAAGCAGACAACTCAAGGTTTGTTTAAGGTGTTGAGATATGAAAATGGAGGCTATTTTCTTCTGAGGCCTTCCTTGATGTGCTTACAGATTCAGATATTATTTATTTAGGTTTAAAGTGACTTCACATATTACAAAGAGTGATGGAGAATAGTGACACTCTCATTCTGATGAGATTAAGAGGCGACAATGTTATTTGCTGACAATTTCCATAGACACTACCACTTTGTGTGCTCATTTTTGCTTCTTCTCTGAAGTCAATAGGTATAGTTTCTACAGTTGCTTTAGTAATTCTTTAATTCTTTTTTTTACTTTTGGAATGATCTGCCTATTGTCATCAAAAACAAGAGTGACTTTGAAAATCAAGCTTGTGTTGCTAAATGACACAAACAAAATTAGTACATCTCTTTTATGCTGTCAGTTGCATGTCAGCCTGGGATTTGCAATGTGTCTCCTTCTATTAAAATGTCAGTGAGACTGTATCACTGATTTGTTGTATGTAGTTAGCAATGACTTAATATGTGCCTGGGAGTTATATCACAATTTGTTTGTGTTAGGAAATGAATTGCAATCTACTGACATTCCAGTATTAGTTGGTGCTTGGTCTGGAGTAACTTACAGAAATCAGCCTGTAATTCTCAGTGTGCTGCTTTCTCGGATGTCTGAGAAACAAGATGAGCTTTCTCCTGTGGGTTACAAAGTCAGAGATCAATTATATCATGTTTGGGAATGAACTGCAGAGTTCAGAAGCACTTATGGAAATCGCTTGGTCTCCTGGTAATATACAGTATTTTAAATCAAACAATTTGGTAGGCTGGGAATCCACCCCTGAGGAATGGATGCATTGCAGGAGCCAAAGAGTCATTCATTCAGAAGTCTGGGAAGAGGGAAAGGTGCTGTGTTGAAATTATTTTTGTTTGTATATAAATAATTCAGTGGATTCAGTCTGTTTCAAGGGAAGTAATTAAAATTTTACAGATCTTATTTATTAATGCTAGTGGGAATAGAAGGTATTGCAGCAGGGACAATTTCAGGTTATCCAAAAGAAAACAAGGGCTATGGACTGACAGCAGGTAAACTGAAAACAAATATATTTTGGGAAGGGATCTAAAGACATCAGTGACTACATACATCTGCTTTCTAATTTAATATTAAAATTTTGACAATCTGCTTTTGTTACCCTGTTGCTGGAGGAAACGCAGGTAAATACTGATAAGTGAGTTCTTATTAAGTATATTTTTTAAATTCCCCTTCTTGAACATGGATAGATCTGGAACCCAACCAAGCTGTAAAACTCAACCTATAATTTTCCAACAAAACTGCATTTTATCATACTCTGGCAACTTCGAATAGTAAGTAGCAGAGAAGGTTTTATAATTTGGAAAGCAAAGTTATGGAATTAAATAGAACAGTGAATATTGTAGTTAGTGCAGTCTTCGTAGAAAAGTTACCCTTTATCTTCTAGTGATAAAGCAGTACAAAAAATCAGAAGTGAGCTGGAGCAGAAGTCAGTTCACTCTTTGCACTTCAGGTTGTTGTATCTTTCAGGAACAGAAAATTAATGCTTTGAGGAATGAAATATGAAGTAAGATTTGGCTGAAAAGCATTTGCTGATATGTCAGCAAATGGGATAGTTTATGAATGGTAAGATTGACAAGTGGTTTCCTTTGTATAGTTTGATGCTTTAAAAATATTTAATATGTGTAAGTCAGATTAAAACATACAAAAAGAAAAAAGGGTGTAAGAGGACACAAGACATTGATTCTTCTAGATGAGGGTCATAAATTATCCTTTTTCCTGTATTTTTTTTTTTAAGTTAAATGTATAGGCATGAAAAATCTTTCTCCTTCTCTAGAAAAATTGCTTTTGTAATATCTCTCAGTGAAATTCTTTTCTCACAGTGTTATGGTAGTTATGTTGCTAAAAACTAGCTACCATTCTGAGTTAATATTCATAGTTAGCTATAAATGTAGCTATTACTTACATAACTTATTATTTGTCAGTTCTAATGGAGATTGTTTGAGAAAACAAAGGAGTATTTGCATATTTATTTGCTGAATCTGAATTATATTTAATATTAAGAATCTATTAAAAAGTCTTTAATTGCTTTCTTGGGATGATTTTCCATTTAATCTATAATGCAGGTAGCAGATTGTATGTTTAAAATTCGACCTGAAAAACATTTGTAATTACTACAGAAGCATTCACAAACGAATTTTCTGGGAGTTTTTGAGCATGTGAAATGCTGCAGCTTCCCTGTTAAGGTTTGTCTTTGATTCTGAAGATGACTTAGAAAAAAACTTGGACTTTATTTGCAAGTTGGAATTTCAGTTCAGGCTCTCTTACCAAAATTGCTCATAAACCTACTACAAACTGCAAATAAGTAAAGTTGGACCTATTTTGAAAAAGGATAAGAGGATGTTTAAGGAATACTCTGCACTTTGTTCATGTAATATTTCGAGTGCAGAATAAGGTGCTTAGTGTTTTGGTTATGAATAAAACACTATTGAGGAATGAGAAAACAGTGGGTTCTGTCAGCAGAGAAATAGCCAGTGCAAATTTAAAGCATTCTCTTCTTTACTTAAATCCTGTCTGGTTTTTGTACCATTGTGGCTTTTTCTCTCTATACTAACAGCAATGGGTTTCTGCAGAAATTAAAACACAAAATTGTACGAGAGGATCCAAGTTGGTGAAAAGGAAAAAGGTGCAAGAGGGTGACTCTTGTCTGAGGGACAAAAATTCCATAAATGTGAAGCATTACTTAAATTTCTTCAATAAATTAAAAGTAGGTGGTCTCTTTAGCTAATACTGGAAGCTTAAAGTTCTTTATCTTAGGAGAATTTATCTTCAGGCATAGCAATATATTTCTCAAACAGTATGTACTCACAGAGTTTTAAACAAGGCTGCTATTAGAACATCTTATCAAACTCAGTTAGAAACTGATTGCTTTTAATGCTGTTCATAATAATACCTTTTATAGTCAAATACTCCAGAGGGACACAAAGAAAAATTTAAAAGAAAGCAGAAGTGACGGGTCTGCTTATTCTGAAGAAACAAGATTTCCATAATTTATCTCACTGGTATCTTGGGGGGAAGAAGCTCTTTTTTTTTTTTTTTTTCATAAATTGATCTTTAGAATATTTTAATGTCTTAGCTGTCTAGACCAGGAATTGTAAATGCTCACAAATAGTTAGACCAAAAAAGAAGAGAAATTGAAAAGATTCACTGTGATTATATTTCTAAAGCATAATGAGATGATAACAGGCATTACTATCAGAAAGATCTAGAGAAGCTGCAAGAATTTTCTTCTTTCTTTTGTGGTTTTTGAAGGATTCAGAAGGCAGGAGAGCATTTGAAGTGGCGTTATGGTTGTCTCTGGCTTCCTAACACCTCCAGTGTCTCTGCTGGACACAAGTCTAATGTTGTCAGTAGATCTGATAAAATACAACAATATGGTGTGTTTCATTTCAAAACCCTCACCTGTGCTGAAGCTCTGCTTCCACACTGTTTGCGGCCTGGGGTGTTATGCTGGCTGTAGTTCAGCAGTGCAGCAAATACTTTGACTGTTTTAAAACTAGTTAGAATATTAGGCCTAGCCAAAAAGTAGATCCTTTTGTGTTAAATACAGAGGCTTTCTTCTCTGATCTCTTAATTACCTTCTATTCCTCTTGTTCCTGATTTCCACTCATGAGTATGTAAATTTAGCAAGCCTGTAAAACCAGGCAATATGAAGTCACACAGTGAGAGGGGTTAAAGGAAGGGAGGGTTAGCAGTGCTTGGGCATGGCACAAATGCAGAGATATAACTGGGCATTTAGAAGTGTTAACTCAGGTGTGTGAAGAGGAAACTAAGGGTATAGAAAAAGACAGAGGGGTTGTTCTGAGCATACCTTCTTTGGCTTGAACTTTTTTGGCTCAACTTTGGAAGGTTTTGTCTTTTTAGTCTTGATTGAGGCAGATTGGTGAAGTTCCCACAGACTGGGAAAGGGGAAACATAGCTATCCAAGAGTTGCAGTCAACTGCTCATTGTCCAAATGGAAACCAGTGATGAGTGATGTTCCTCAGGGCACCAGTACTTTTTAACATCTTTCTTGGTAACATGGATGGCAGGATTAAGTGCGTCCTCAGCAAGTTTGCAGATGATACTAAGCTGTGTGGTGCAGTTGGTGCTCCAAAGGGAAGGGATGCCATTCAGAGGGACCTTGATGGGCTTGAGAGGTGTGCCCATGCCAGCTTCATGAAGTTCAATACAGCCAAGTGCAAGGTCCTGCACCTGGGTCAGAGCAACCCCAAGCACAGATATAGGCTGGGTTGAGAGTGGCATGAGTGCAGCTCTGAAGAGAAAGATTGAGGTATGTCAGTGAAGAAGAAACTCAACATGAGCTGCCAGTGTGTGCTTGCAGCCCAGAAGGCTGGCTGAATCCTGGGTTTCATCAAGAGAAGTGTGGCCAGCAGGTCAAGGGAGGTGATTTTGCTCCTCTGCTCGGCTCTGGTGAGACCCCAGCTGGAGTATTGTGTCTGTTTCTTCTGCCCTCAGCATAAGGACATTCAGGTGTTGGAGCAGGTACAGAGGAGAGCTGCAAAGATGATGAGAGGGCTGGAGCACCTCACTTCTGAGGACAGGCTGAAGGAGCTGGGGTTGTTCAGCCTGGAGAAGACTCAGGGGAGACCTCGTAGTAGATTATCAGTACCTGACGGGGGCCTACAGAAAGGCTGGGGTAGGACTTTTTAGTAAGGTACAGGATGGCAGGAATAGGAGCAACAGATGCAAATTGGAAGAGGGGAGATTTAGGTTGGAGAGAGGAAAGAAATTCTTTCCTGTGAGGTTGGTGAGACATTGGAACAGGTTGCCCAGAGAGGTTGTGGATGCCCATTCTCTGGAAGTGTTTAAGGCCAAACCGGCTGAGGCATTGAGCAACCTGGTGTAGTGGGAGGTGTCTCTGTCTCTGCTCATGGTAGGGGGTTTGGAACTAGATGTTCTTGAAGGTCCCTTCTAACCCAAACCATTCTATGGTTCATTTCTGTCCATTCAGTCCTTGATCCTGAGATCTTTTCTTCTAGGGAACCATTTCTTCTTTCTCTTTATCAGAGAATGGGATGCCTACCTCAGTTCTTGTTTTCTTTGTATTGGAACTTCAAGCAAATACTTTTCAACCTGACTGAATTAAAAAAGTTTATATGTTCTACTACTCCCCAGTAGAAAACCTCACCAATACTAGTTATGAGGTTTTGTAATAAAGGTGAAAAAAGTAAGTGGATGGATGAGTGGGTTTGAGAGAAGGAGCAGCTGTTTATTGACTGCTGTTTGTAAATTCACAATAATAATTTTTGTTTCATGAGGCCCAAGACAAGATCTGTGTGAGAGATGAGATTCTCTAGAGCCTGCCTTTTCCACAATGCCATGGACATCCAAAAAGGAACTAATTTTCTTTCAAATAGCCTTAATTCCCACTCTGTGCTTGCATGTCCTTCAGGGAGAGGACAACTACAAAGCTGAAGAAATAAGAGCTTAGCTTTTACAGAATCTGTGGTGTCAGGGGGATAGGGGAAGGCAGACACATATTGTATTAATAATAATGAGAATGAGACAGTATGAATCTAAGAACAACATTCAGCAGTTTTGCAAATGTTACATCACAAAGCTTTACAATTGTACCAGATATAATTCAATATAAATACTTCATATCCAGAGTTATCCAGAGTATAAAATATTCATCTTACTAAAAGTTTTGAAGTTTAGGGTAATATTTCTCCTGGATAATAAAAAAATGTGAAATATTTTCAGAAAAAAAAAGTAAAATTTTTAAAGTCATAATAGCATTTTAACTAGTCAGCCCTGTAGGGTTTGGTCAATGCGGAGATCAGTACTTTGGCTTGTAGAAGACCCTTGAAATCTGAGCAAAAAAACGTGACCATTATGAAGTGATTCAGAACAGAGTTCTGACTGTCAAGTCAGACCTTGTAGCTGGTAATTTGGTTACTGTGATTTATTATGCCTTCTGATCTTTGTATTGCTTTTTTATATGCATTTTTTTTCATTTAACTAAATTCGATAAAATGTACCATCACATGACAATAAGAGAACTGATACAGAAAATAATTCAGAGTGTTGTATTGATAAATGCTTGTTGTGGTAATAGCAATATGTCATCAATCATCTGTGTTCGTGTTTGATGGCATCTTATAAACTAATTCAGAATGAATGTCCTTTGCTTTAACCTTGGTTGTATTTGCAACTTACTCTAGGGGAAAGTAATAATCCTTCATTAACTGGTAGGTGTGAAACATTCTCTATCAAGAAGGCAGAGGAGGGGGGGAATAAAATTGGTTTTGGAATGTGTCCTGAGTCAGAATCAGTCTTTATCTGCAGTCTCATAAACAGCATTAATTATTATTATACATTTCAAAGGGTGCATGAGTGAATGAGTCTTTGTATTTGCAGATTTGCTATTTTTCTTTTTTGCTTTTCTTCATACATATTCAAATGTGCATATAAAAAAATTCAAGGACACATCAAATCTTGCTACAGCTTTAATTCTTATGAGCCCATATAAGATTGCTTTACACTATGCATTAAGGTACTTGCAATTAGGAACTTGTGGTAATGAACCATTCTTAGACAAAGTAGTGTTGTTTCTTGTTTTCCATTAACTATATTGAGAGTTTATTTGCTGAGAATTGGGTTTAATTTGATTAGCAGGAATTGTGAGACATTTGCACCACAAGGTATATTAGCATAGCATTTTGTAATGAGAGCCAAAATGCTTTTAGGGGAATAGCTAATTATTGGAGACTTTCATTCTAGCAAGGAAGGCATAGGTAAATTTTAGTCTTCTGCCCTCAAAACCCCTTAAGCTTTAACTAGAGGCTAAAAGAAAAGCAAAAGGGATTACAAAAGTTCAGTAGTTTTCTGAAAGTCACCATTGAGTGAAATCCACCAATTTACCAAAGTAAGAATTAATTTAATCTGAAAAAAAAAAGATACTGGTAATTTGTTCATGGAGATAAGCATTATATTCTTTGAATTTTCCTTCTTAAGGAATGGTGGTCATCACTTCTGGAAATATCTATCATTATTCTACACTTAATTTTTCCGCTGTCATTTTCATAAGGTGGCAATCAGGAGCTAACTGTGTTCTTTGAATGGGATTGCTTATCAGCCGGGAAGAGCTCCATGGTAAAGTAGCCCCTCTCTTAAATTCACAGTGGCTTTTCTACTTCATGCTCTCTCTGCAAACAGTCTTATCAGTTGTAGCCTGTTTTTATTCCTTTTTGTTCAACCTAATTGACTTTAGGTTTAGCAAAGGTTAGCAAATAACCATGTATTTGTCAGATGGGGATGTAATTGAAATAACAGTGAACTTAATTTCACATGTTCTTGGAAACTCCTAGAAAATTTAGGAATAGATAATATAGTTTAACTGTTTCTATCTGATGCACAGTGTTGAAAATCCAAACCACAATTTTATCTACTTTGCTTAAGTTATGTTTTGTTCTACTCAAAGAGTCAGTGTTCTATTGAATACTTAAGTTATAGTTGAATCCTATTGGTAGTATAATTTTATTAGAGACTTATTAGTTGTGCTTATGAAGTATTCATAACGGTAACTTGTTCTACATTTCTTCGGTGTTTTAGCATTGTAGTAATGTTACATTATTAATTCCATTTCTATTATCACTAATTACTTTGCTATAGCCTGCTTCCAGATATTTTTTGGTTTTTTCTTATGTCTCTAGTTTAACTGGAAAGAGATTTTAGTTACAGTTAGATGGATGGAGAACACATTTCTCCCCATTCTCTAATATTAGAATTTGTTTGAACTTTTGAACAAATTTAATCAGAGTTTATTTGCACCTGCTTTGTATTTGCTTTCCACAGATACTCTAGCTGATGAGTTTACTAGTGCTTAGGGAGCATACTGGCAACAAGATTTGCAGAATATTTGCAAGAAGAGAATTTCAGCTTTGATTATTTGGCTAATAAGAATAATTATTTTGTGGTGAGACAGTCATATATTTGTACATTGAACTGAGACTGCTCACAAGCAAACTTCAGTGCAGCTCAAGAATTAATCACAAAACATGTTGAGAGATTTGTTTCAGTAACTAGCTCAATTAGGATGATTGCAGTATTTCTCTACATATTCCTGCTGCTTTTCTCTGAAATGCCCATTGAACAAAATATACATTAAGAATTATTTAACTACCTTTATGATGCAAGTTAAACACTTTATTCAACAGCTGAAATTATGATACTCCTATGCCTTGATCGCTCTTTGCATATCCCTAGGCTGTAGTCCATACTGGTGAGAATATTGTTGCTAAGCAAAATGGGGTGATAAGTGTATTAGGAGAATTTTGACTGTATGATTCCTTCTCTCTCACTCTTTGTACACAGTGATTTTTATGTCTGTCAAATGTTATACTAGAATTCACTCATGAATGGGAGAGAAAGGAAATGGAAGCCTTAAGAACAATTTCCTAGGGTTGAGTGCTTTGTGCAGTGCAAAGCTACAGTCCTTTGGAGCTTCAACTCACTCCTCTGCACTTTCTGGCCCAATGAGAGGGATTTCATGGTGCAGTCTCTTAGACACGTTCTCTAAGGGCACTGGGAACCTGTGGGTACATCCTTTGAGTTAGATCATCAGCATTCAACTCCTAGCAAGGGAGCAGAATTTACATGAGTCCTCTAGCAATTGCTGCAGTTCCCTTTTCAGCTGCAGATAGTGTTAGTTTAATTCTGGCGAACTACAGTCCTTCTTGACTAGCAAGTGAGTAAAATACATGGACACCAATGGGGTGCATGGTTAGCATCTGGCTTGTAAGCATGATTTGTCTTGCTAGAGTTGTGTCAGCTGTGGCACATTGGAAACTAAAGTGCAATGCTTCTGTCTTCTTGCCTCGTGAATGTGAGTTCTTGATATGTTTATCGCTGTAGTTTGGTTTTTCAGTTTTCCAGTAATTGATACTGCCACTGTTCACACCTGAAGCCAACATAAGCTTTCCTTTTTTCTCAAAGCATTTGCAGACTACTCCAGATAGAGCCCAGCAGGGTTCTCGTCTTAACTGAAACTAACTGTCATATGTAGGATTTGTTTATCTTTTCACATCCTTCTATCACAGATGTTTGTCCTTTGGCTTGTTCCTTGTTCTAATTAATTTTTTATTGCAGTATGTAATGCCTTCTGTCTAACCCATATCCCCCCAAATCAAATCGTTTATGTCTTTCCCCTTCACTTACAGTGATTCCTCAAAACTGAATGTTATTTACTTCTAGTTGAAAGTGACCTTTACATTCAGCTGTTTCATATAAGAGTTACAACAGAATTGTTGCAAACATATGTTTTGATATTAGAATATTTCTTCTTGAATTGCAGATCTGCACATGTTATACTGAATGCTATTCACCCTTACTTGTAAAGATTGACAGAGGCTGGATGATAAAGATGAGTTTGGTGAGGCTCTGAGCAATCTGGTCTGGATAAGGATGTCCTGCTTATTGCAAGGTGTTGGTCAAGATGACCTTTAAAGGTCACTTCCAACCCAATACATTCCATGATACAATTCTGTGAGAAGGTAATTCACGTGGATGTAATTTTCCATACTGATGCCCAAAAGTTTCTCTCTGGAGACACCAATAAATTATAGGTAGAACAGTGAAAAATCAGAACACTAACAAAGACAGCCCTGTTCAGAACAACGTTACAGGCAGCCAGCAACTCTGAAAGCATGTAATTTCATAAATTCCCCAAAGTAACATCTCTACAAGACTGGAAGACCAACAAACTTGTACTGCTGAAACTATTAGTAACTACAACTTGGTCTGTCTGACCAAGAGATACTACCACCACATAAGATGAAGACATAGGTGAAGTACAGTTTGCATACTGTCTGCACTGATTGACTTAAATACTCTGGCCTGCTAACCCTGGAAAGTACAAGGCCAGAAGACTCCTGTCCATCAGGAGACCAGAGCAAAGGGCTCAGTCATGCTTCAGAGGTTGTGCAGACAATAGTAAACTGCAGAATATGCAAAGGGAGATAAATTGATAGATTCTGTTTTTTTACAAGACCCGATGTAAAATGGGTTTGTTTAATCCCTCTTTCTGTTCTCTGGTTTTCTGCTACTGGACTTGCACTTTCATACTGAGTTTTGGGCAGCCTCTCCTTGCAGAAGTAGGAGAGATTCATGGAGGGAAACAAAAAGAATGTGGGAGATAGCACAACAGCCTCTGCTAAGTAATTATAATAGCCCTGCAACAGCTCTTTGATATGCAAGTGCAACTGCTGAAAATGCTACAGACGTAAAGGAGGTAATGTGACAGACAGAAGAGGAAAGCTAATCCCGAGCTGAGGGCTGAAAAAAGCACTTTGTTTAATTTTTCAGTTCTCAAGGAAGCTCCCCTAAGAGCTGGATCTCCTCTTTTTCTTCAGTAATTCAATGAAGATGACCTAGCTGATTATTCTCCAAACTGAGATAAGATGTATTTAAGAGGGGAAAAGAAATAATACACTTCTAGTAAAGGTAGTTGCGCTGTTTTGGGGTTTGGGTCAAGATGGGACTTAGACGACTTTAGTTAGGGGTTGGAATTAAGGAGGTTTTTTTGAGACAGATCGATGGATTTGTTCACTTCATCAAACTTGTGTCCACAATATTCATAGTTGCAGTCAAGAAGTTTTCTGAAAATTGGCTTCAAGGCTGTTTCTTTTTATGTAACCTCATTCTTCCAAATTAACTTCTTTATTTACAAAATCATTTGTAATTGTGTCCATTAACATCACTTGGATAGATGCAGTTCTTTTGGTAATGATGGAAGTCTTTTGTGTTTATAATGTTTCCACAATAGCAAGTAATGTGTTAAGTTTGAATGTAGGGAAACAATAGAGAGAAGCACAGCTGTCTTTCTTTCCAACAACAGGGTAATAGCTGTCAGCAATCCCCTCCTTAAATAAAGAAATTGATTATGCCTTTTTGAAAGTTAGAATACCAGAAAAATCAATAATAATGTTTTCTGCTAGTCAGATTTCATTCTTTGCAGTGGGGAAATAAAGGAAAAAGTTTTAATTATTTTGATTTCCCTTTAAATAGAAAAACAACTATCGAAAAATAGTGAAATATTTCTCTCACAGTAGGTTTTCTATAGTGTATGCAGCAGTAAATATGATTGTGTAATACTTTCTAGGAAATGTGTCTTTTAAATCTTCTCCCGGGTAAAGTAGGATAAAAGTTGGAATTTATATGAACCTTTTAATGCAGGCAGAATTCAGGTTGAATTGGTTTGTCTTAGAAGTTATTTATCCCACATTTTTTTACACAGTAACCAGAAAGAAGAAAATGCCTCCTTTACTTACAAGCTGGTTGGTGTGGGGATCTCAGGGTATTTGTTATACTTTTCTTAAGTTTTTAATGTCTCTTTTAAAAAAAAAACCAAACAAACTCATGTGTTCTGTTGGACTTCTCTTAGTTGACTCATTATTGTAGTCTCTTGCACATCACCAGCACTGAGTTCTCCTACAAGGCTGTATATAAAGGTCAGAAGTCTCAGAGGAGAGAAGCTACATTTCAGGGTTAAAATATACAGATCATAATTAAAACACAATGCGGAAGGTTACTTCTTTTGTGGATAAGTTTGACCTGAATCAAACACGATTATTTAACTTAGTATTTGGAAAAATATTCTTTTGATTTTGGAATTCAGTAGAAAAATGGACTACTTGCTTTCTTCACATTTGATTAAAGATAGTTGCATCACTATTCTTTGTAAATAGGGAACACAGACCTCAAAAACTAAGGCTAAAAATAATGATTGCCTTATGTAACCTTTCTAGCTTTACTGGATCTCCTATTAGTTGCTTGCTTTGACTTTACTTTGATTTTTATCTGTCAGGGTCCTTAACAGTTCTTCTGACGATCTAGTGCTGTTGTATGAGAATCTATTATAATATTTTTTTTCTCCTGAGTGTTGTTGTAATTACTTTAAATTGTGTTCCACAACAGGGAGAGGAACATTAGTGTTACAAAAAAATACTCTGTACTGTTTTCTATTGTTCATACAATACCCTTATTACTTTCTTTTGCTGTTGATTAACTTTCATAAGTTTAGAAGCTGCCACTGAAGGGCAAACTTTCATCTCACTTGAATAGTGTTATTCTGAAAGTATTTTTCCATTCTCTATACAATGTGTCAAACAATAAAATCAGTGATACTGGAGAGAATACTGGAATTCAGAGTCTGTGTATGTAGCATTATCATTTCAGATAAATGAGATCCACTTAGAACTACAAGCTAGTATGAAAATTTTAAAAAGCTGAGAAAGACTTATAGTTTATTTCAATTACTAATAAGATTGAAAAAATACTAAACATGTAACAACCCGCAATTCAGTAACTTGGCTTCAGATTGATTTTGATATATATTTGAGAAGGTCTGGCTTTGCTATTCTGCTCACTGTAACAGCATTTTGTAATTTATTTTTTTTTTCTGATACAATTTTTTAGGGAAAAAATACAAGCAGTAAAACTGTTGACAATTCAAAGAAGTTACTCCTCCAGCTTATTTACAGTGGCAAAAATTATTGCATTCTATGAATTGTGATAACTTGCAATGGTCATTTTAGACTAGTAATATACTGAAAATATAGTTTGAAATACATTTAAAAAATTCATTTATAAATAGCTACTGTAGGAAAGAAAATGTCTGTCTGATTTTATACAAGAATGTGTACATGTTCAAATGTTTGTTTTTGGGGAAACAGGTGTTCTGACTCATATGTTTGCACAGTGACACTGTTATAGAATCAAAAGAAATCCAAAAAGCATTTGAGAATCAATCCAGATTTTTAAAAATCAGAGCTCAGTAAGAAGTTGAAAATATTTGAATTATCAACATGCAATTGCTGAATTTTCTTTAGAATGTTTCCAAATTATCTAATCCGTTTAATTAAAGACTATGTTAATAATTACACATGGAAATCTGATTGACTACAGAAAACAATCCCAGTAGGTTTAAGTGTGCTCAGGTTAATTGAAGAACTGAACTTGGGATGGAAAGATTATGCAGAAGGCTGTGTGAAGGTACTTTTCTCCTTCCTGGTCACAAAAGTATCTCATGTTTTTTCTGTTATGCCACAAGTTCAAAAGTTGACAATGGTAACCTTCAAGTATCTACATGAATCATATATTATGGATTCAATGAGATTCTTTTGTTAACATTTCACAGACTTCCTTCGTTCTTAGAAAACTTCATATAGTTTGAGTATAAAGGGTATTTTTTCTTCCAGAACCTGATTGAAAAAAACCTGCAGGCTTAAGCATGTCATTGTAAGCCTGTGACTGGACATGTGCATGTAATTGAAACAATAAATAACCTAAAATACAACAGATATGCTCTTATGCTCTTTGCTAAGCAGTGGCTTCACGCAGTTAGAGAAAATTTTCCATTAATTAGTAAAATCTGATCAAATCTGGCAGAAGATTCATGCCTGAGATTCCTCTCTTACTTCTGTTGTGTATCCCCAAAATGTTATAGAATAAATATGGTGTGAACAGACGCTTAGAAGGTTCATGATGGATATTTTGATCATAAGTTTCATATGAAGATACTTGTCCCTCCTTTATGAGATATTTGGAGTTTCCCAAGAAGTTCTGCATGACATTAAGTTGGCTAACAGTTTTTGTCTCATCTCATGAGGTACGTTATCAGCACAGTGTATCTAAACTAACATTTCTAAATACAGGTTTATTAAGGGCAAATGAAGTTCAAGGATTTTTAAAATCACTTTTTCTGTTCCTTTGTAGGAGAAATTTAGGGCAATGCTTATTGTCATGAATAAGAAAGTATTCTTAGAATCTAAGCTGCCAGAATCTCCAAAGCACACACGGTAAACATTTCACTTCTACAGTGACAGCTAAGTGAAGATGCCTTGCTCATTATCCATAAAGAATATGTGGCACAGATGAGCTCAGAATATAGAACTGTAAGGAAAGAGATAAAATGTAATTCATTTTTCATGCAGAAATGTGGGGCGATTTCAGGCTGAAAAATTCATCGAAAATTAATTAGTGAAAAGCTAGAAAAACAGTGTCAGTAATACTTTTTCATGCCAAAGGAAATAAGAGAAACTAGAATTATTGAGGTTAAATTGAAAATGGGAAGATCAAATAGGTCAGTGATTATAGCTGTTTGTTGTAGGACTTGAAAATAAATTGCAGCAATTAGGAGAAATGTAAAACAAGGATACGTAGTTTAGTGAGATGTGGTATGAAATCCATTAAGTATACATTAAACTTCACTATGGCTTCTGAAAATCTATTAGCATTTTTTAAAGAGAAAAAAGTAGTTGGCAAGCTTTGTTACAGTTAAATATCTGGGTGCCCTTACTAAAACTACAGTCATTTCAATGGCATCTTTTATTTTCCTGAAAGATGAGGGATTTACTGCAGTGCAGAGAGAAGCCCATTTGTTTACAAGTAGGTGAGTTCAGGCAGCCGTGATTTAAGTTTCCCAGAACAATAAGTGGCTGGTTGATATTTCTGGAGTCATATCCATTATTTACATTGCTAGGCTGTGAGGATATTTGCAGCAATGTCACACTAACCTCCATGAATTCTTGATTAAGAAATAAAAAATTAACAATATAGAGTGATAGGAACAGTAGTATAGAGAGACAAGTAATTTTAAAGCAATCACAGTGTAAGAAGGCTGTCAGCAATAAAAATACACACATGCAAAAATCTCAAAACAATATTTAATGCTGTAGGATTTCCACAAGGGACTAATCACATACCCTTCACACCTACCCACAGAGCTAAGATTTGAGAGTAGCTAATGGTTTCCTTGGATTTGTACATTTGCTACCCTCAGACATGGAAATTGGATTCAGGTTAATATTTTGAACTGTGACTTTTACCTTTACCAGGTAAAGCCACTTTGCATGTAAGACAGACCAGACACCTGCCCTGGCAGACTCTCTCCCCCTGTGATCAACCCCCCACCCTCCCTTTGAGTGAGGGGTGCACTTACCTGTGCCTGGCTTTGTGGGTTAGAGGAATGTGGGAGTAAATCAGTAGAAATGGACACCCAGAGCACTGCAGAGAGAACAGACAGCCTAAAATTAGTGAAATTAAATCACAGGTGATAGCCTCATTTTATTGAACTGGAATAATGATGATGATTACTCAGAAGAACAAAAGTGAAAATCAGAACTCTTTCATGGTTTGTTTCTTAGTAACAGCTGAAGTAGAAATTGCCTAGGATTCCTTCCAAGACTTATACTAAATATTACCACTGTTTTTAGAAACTGTTTTAGTTTGGTGACTTGAGCCTTGTTTGGTTTGATGTAGCATTTGGTTTAATGTTTTGTTTTCTTCTGAACTACCACCTGATTGTTGGCCATCTTTTAGAATTAATTTACATTTGTTTTGAATTGATGTGACTTTTCTCTGCAGATTCTTGCTTGGTTTTTCCTTTTTTCTGATTTTTTTTTGGTGAACTGCTGGAATCCTGCAATGTTCCCTTGGTCTAAACAGCTCTAAGGGCATGATTCTAGGTTCACAACTAGGACAGCTTTCATCTTTAAAAGTGTTGTACTTGGATTGAGAGGTCAGAGTTGGCTTAAACAGGTATGTGAAGCTACTTGTAATCTATCTGCTACATTTCTGTTTATACAGAATAGAAGTACTTTGCAAATAGAAGTACTGAGGTGCATGAGGGGTCACTTCAGGTGCTGGTAATCCCTCAGAAGCCTTACTCTTTTTTTCTTTTGTCAAATAGGAAATTTTCAAAAGATGGTATTCCATGATTCTTCATTTTATCTGTATAAAACAGAAGTAGAAGCAGTTGAATCTACAAGAACTTTTCAACACAGCCAGATGTTAGTATTAGAGACTTAGGAAAATATTGTAGTTTATGATCAAGGATGTATAAGTGGTAGTTACATTGTAATTTAAAATCTCCCCCTTGGACTTGGGGGTTTTTTTTAAACCATTACATACATAATACGTACCATACATAAATCCTGGAACAGAGAACTACAAAACAATGCTGATTTATTTTTGAATGTTTTTTGTACACAGGGAAGATTCCAAAAGACAAAGCCTTTTTAGCAAGAACCTTGAGGGACATAATTGTTTAAAATCAGAGAATGTTTAGAGGTGAAAGGGACCTTCAAAGGTCAAGTCCAACCCCCCTGCAGTGAGCAGGGGCACTCTGCACTAGATCAGGTTGCAAGATATTCTGGATTTTATTGCATTATGTAATTGTTTAGATTTAAATTCTGAAGTGTGCAGAACTTTACTGCTTTGCCTTTAAGGTCATCTTATGTAAGGAAGAAAAGGTGTTTCTTATTTACAGTTTCTGCTTCTTAATTAAGGCCTTCTAGTAGTGTCTATATTCAAAGTATTTTAGATAATTCATGGCACTCTTTCCTTACTACTCTATGAAATTATAAGCATCTCTGACTGTGATACTGTGATCTTTCACTCCAAAAGTTAAGACTCTTCTAAAATCATAGATATAAAGAATTCTAGTAACTGTTATATCTGTGAGCTCTGGAAAATGCCTGAAGGTGAGAGTGGATGCTGTGCAGTTAGCTCTCATACCACCACTGGAAGTGTAACTCTGCTGGGGGATTGTTTTTGAGTAAAATTTCAAATCTGTTGAACTGCCATGGTTCACTGAAAAGAAAACTGGCCAGGATTAAACACAGAGACAAAACCCAGGTATACATGTGCTAATGAGGAGAAATACAGAGTAAAGGATTTTAAATAGCTTTACAGATAGGTTTGAGATACTGAGGGCTTCTTTAAATACACTGCAAGTAAAACTTGCACTCGTGGCAATGGGGGCCCGCTGATGAGTGAGGAGGGTGAGACCACATCTGTGATATTGTGTCCAGTTCTAGGGTCCTCAGTTCAAGGACAAGAAACTGCTTGACGAGTCGAGCACAGAGCTGCAAAGATAATGAAAGTATTCTAGGAAATGGCTGAGGGATCTGCGTCTCTTTAGCATGGAGGAGAGGAGACTGTGAGGGGTCACCTCATTAATATTTATAAATATGTAAAGGGTGAGTGTCAGGAGGATGGAGCCAGGCTCTTCTCAGTCACCTCCAATGGTAGGACAAGGACCAAGAGGTGCAAGCTGGAACACTGGAGGTTCCACAGAATTACAAGATTTTTTCATAGTGAGGGTGACAGAACATTGGAACAGGCTACCCAGAGAGGCTGTGGGGTCTTCTTCCCTGGAGACATTGAAAACCCACCTGGATGTGTTCCTGTGTGACCTGGTGTAGGTGTTCCTGCTCCAGCAGGGAGATTGCACTAGGTGATCTATTGTGGTCCCTTCCAATCCCTGCCATTCTGTGATTCTGAGTGATTCAGCTTTTTTTATTGTATATGCCTATCAGTATTGAATAAACAGCTGTAGCTTAGGAACAGATGAGAATTTCTCCAAGGAAATGCTTATACTAAGAGCTTTTTACAGCCCTTTCACAGTTTAAATGGGCTTTCAAGCTGTGCTCATGCTAGGTCCCCTGTTTGGGGCCAGAATGATGGAAGAATTGCTGTTCATTTCCCAGCTATAGCAACTGTCTTTTTGTCATGGGTCTGATTTTTTAAAATATTATTAAAATTTCTGAATTTTCTGACATAAAGAACTTATGTTCTTTGTAGATAGATCTTAGGGCACTTTGGTCTTTTATGAAATACAATTTCTAGTAATATCACTCAAATACAATTACAGTTACTTGAAATAAAGTATTTTAAGTCATTATAACTTAGCCAATACTGACCAAAATTCTTCCCTGTATAGTCAAGAGCCTGTGTATTTCTTTATCTTGTTGAAGTATCTCACTGCTTTCATCATAGTGATCT
The DNA here is from genome assembly GCA_013400935.1 of Turnix velox. Lineage (NCBI taxonomy): Eukaryota > Metazoa > Chordata > Aves > Charadriiformes > Turnicidae > Turnix > Turnix velox. Next base: position 671,327 of record VZTY01028959.1, read on the forward strand.
ATCCTCTGCTCCTTTTTTTAATGCATGGACAAATGTGCTGTTGCACAGATTGTTATGAAGAAAGTGTTTATTTCAATTTAACATTCATGTCTTTCCTTTAGGCTATGCAAATTTTACCATAGGTGCAGTCCATGCTGTCAGTAGTAAAATCCAGTTGCCTCTAGAGAGAGCCCCAATCAGGCATACTAGGTAATAAATAAGACCCTTGTCCCTTTCCCCAGAACAGCTTGAGGGGAAAAGTCATCTTTTGTAGCAGCAAGATCGCCAAAGACCACCAAGAGCAGGCTCCAGTGGACTCGATAAGAAATATTACCATGCAATGAATATCCTGACAACAAAAATGGGGAGCTAAGAGCAAGGACCTTGGTTGTCTGGGATTACTATGGTCTGATATAAGGCTAAGTGGAAAGAAATTGGGTTTAAAGATGACCTGAACAATAGGGATTTATGGGTGTAAATATTTTATATTTTACCTTTCTACTTCAACCTATACGAGTCCTCCTCCCTCCTAGTTGGCAAGCTAGTGCTTTCTGCACAAACTCTAGTTTTTGGAAGTAGTTATGTTCTACTCCTATTCAGAATTTGCCACAACAAACTCATCCCATTTTAACAGAGGTAGGTGTAACAAAAACCATCTTCGAATCCTCCCAGCAAAAAAATGGAGAAATACTTGATTATTTGTACCTCAACATGAAGCATAGATACACTCAAGCTGCAGATGTCAGAAATAGATTCAGCTTCCAAATGGCAGTGAAATGGTCTATACTGCTGAGAAGGAAAAAAGATTTAACCTTACTGTTCTGCTAGTTTTGTTTTAATTTCAAAGAAAAAAAGTGTGATGTGTTTCAACGTGGATTACAGAGAGTACTGGCTTTTGAAAGTACAGTAGCTGTTTTCTTTTAAATATTTGCATTTTAGACTGAATTTATTAGACCAGGCTTTTTTGTTTCCCTGGTTTTGCCTCAGCTCACACAATGACAACCAGGAACAGCTCTCACTTAGCACAGTGCAGGAAGGTGGCACTAATATGTTAACAGCTGTTCACTACAGCAGAGGTGCGATGACCTTGGTGTATCATCATTAATTTCCCCAAAATAAACCATCCAGAACTATTGCTAGTAGAAACAATTTGAAGAGCACCAGCATGTAGTCAAACTTACTTGGTCTGTGACATTGATAGAAGGGTTGTTTTTCTGACTGAAGCTCACCACAACCCCAAAAGCAGGGTCGTTGCTTTACCTACAAGCCACAGGCGGGTAGTACCCACAGGGGACACTTTGTTTCACCCCAGTAAAAGGTGGAAATGAGCACTCAGACTTTAGAAAGCCTTCACTAACTTTGCGGTCTTCCTCTTCAATCAGGATACACGTGAGCACTGACAAAATGCTCTGTCTTCATTTCTGTGCCTCACAGCCTGGAGGCACAAGGGTATAAATGATGTAGGAGGCAGCACGTCCCCCTGGAATATGAGTGTTTGTGTATTGATGTGCCAGGCCAGGTTTTCAACCAGTGGAAATTGGCTCCTGCATGGGTCACTTGAGCATCTGCCCCAACTGCTTGGTGCTGCTTCCCCCGTTGCCCCTCAAAAGAAGCAGGTTCTTACAGATAATCTGTTCTCAGTGTATACTGTGATGGTAAAAGGATTTACCCTGCGGGTAGTGAAATACTGAAACAGGTTGCCCGGAGAGGTTGTGGATGCCCCCTCTCTGGAGGAGTTTAAGGCTGGGCTGGACAAGGCACTGAGCAGCCTGATATAGTCCCTGCCTATGGTGGTGGGGTTGGAACTTGATGATCTTTAAGGTCCCTTCCAACCCTAACTATTCTCTGATTTACCTGAGATGGGCTAATTTGCAATGGGAGCCAGTTGCCTCAGAGCCGCCTGCCCAGGTGTGAAGTAGGGGTGGGGCCGTTAGCCACGCGCCTCTGGCAACGGCCGCGCTCGCGCTCGGGGCGTTGGTTTCGCGCTCCCTCTGGCGCGTGACATCGCCTCAGCATCGCTTTTGGGCTGGAAACGTCCAGAAGGTGTCACCGCTACAGCATCTCCACACCGCTCGTCATAGCCAGAGACGGCTCATGTTGGTTTGGAGACAAACCTGGAGGTGACCCTGTCTTAGGGTGTTCCTTTATGGCATTGGGGCGTTCGCAGATCTGCCCCAGGGTGTAGCAGGTGAGGAGATTTGGAGGGCTTGGAAGTTTCCAGAGGCGTGGCCTCCCTTGATGCTACAGTTCATGGTTAATGGAGTTATGGGGTTAAGATCACCACCGTGTTTGACCTGCTGTTTAGGAGCCTGATGGTGTGTGAAGGCCTGGCTGCCAGGGAGGAGTGATGGTGATGCAATTTTAGGGGCTAATGATTCTGCTGACCTAATGTCCTCATACAGCTGCTTTCTATTACTGTCGCTTAACTGGGACATGGTGGGCTCAAGGGACTGCCTTTATATAATGAGCTCGCTGTGCAATTGTGGCAGCTTCTGCAGGACGCTGGTGCTAAATCTGTCTCATTTTTTGCTTCATCATCTATTTTTATATTATTCTGGCATAATGTGGACATTCCAAAAAAATGTGAGTTTATTGCTCCTGGGTGAAATGAATAGTGGGGAATTGTTTCATAGCTAGCTCTGTGCACTATCCTCTTCCCTCTACATTCTGTAGTGCTACAAAATTATTGACATATGGAAAAAAAAGTTACCAGAGGTCTTTGTGTTTCTATTCAAGTTAATTTCCTTCTTACCAAGTTAATAAAATTATTGCTGGACATTCAGGGTATTTTGGTATTCTATGAAACAAGGATGTAAAAGTGTATTTTAATTTGCTTTCCAGCATTACTTGCAGATGGTAAGAAGAAGGTGAGTGAAAACTAATGAGTCATAATTGACTTAGTGGGAAGGTTATGTATTTTTCAGGCATATATTTATATATTTACACTTGGAATATTTAAATCTAAATTGTTACTTTAACACATTTATACCTTTATTTATCATGATTACTTCATTGAGTTTGCCCGGATACATTAGAGTTTTACATTTCATAGTTATAGGGCTTTAGGAAATATGATTTTACTTTTCAAGTTTTCTCCATGCCGTAAGTATTACATATGTTATTGTGATATTACTAGAGGGACAAGCTTGTTAGTTGGTTTGGGTTAGTTTTTTTAATCCTGTTCCAGTGCTGCTGTTCAGTACAGGAAACCAGTGATATTGCAGGTAATTGTTCATATAATGGAATGAGGAGATATTGCAGAATACTCAGCATGAGGTTGGTTTTGTCACACACCTTTCAGAAAATGGCTCCAGCAGATCAAATTCTGTTCAGTGGATGGACTGTCAATTGCATCCAGAAATACATTCTGAATCTTGAGAAGTGAGACTAGGGGCTGCTCCAGGCAAATGGAAAAGGGGAAAACCAATGGGCAATCAATCTTGCAGCTGTCCCAGCCCACAAGAGAGTTCAAAAATCAATGAAAGGTTGCTGCACATTGATTATCAAGCTGTTATTTATAAAGCTACCTAAGGTCAGTGAGACAAACCTTTAATAGTGCTGTTGCACGTTTGTTTAGATAAATGCCAAATCACTCACAAAACATTGCCAAATTACCGCCCTAGATATCTTTGTCAGTGCAAATGTTAATTAGTTATGTTGTAGGTGTTGCAGTTTTAGGGCTAGTTAAGCAATGGAGGTATTGCCCAAGGCATTGATCTCTAAGGTCCCTTCCAACCCAAGCCATTCTGTCTGCTAATGGCGAGGGTGTCTGGAGCTAACTTCCTGAAGCGTTTTCTGATCCAGTATTTTGTATCAAAGAATCGAAACATTATTTTGTATCAAAGAATCGAAACATTATTTCAAAGAGTTAAACTGTAACCTGAAACATTGTTTCTTAACTGTCCTGGAAAACTGTGAATGAAACCTGATCTCAGCCACCTGTTCCCCTCATACTGTATTACAGGAGTGATTCTCATGTTCTTTGAACAGCCCTCCAAAAACACAAGTAGTAGTTCACATACATCAAAAGCCATATTCTAATTAAATTACTTTCTAAATTGTCTGTTGAAGTGTACAGCTTTATTAATGCCAATGGTGGAAGAAAGAAGGCAACTAATTCCATTTTATCATTGACAATTGTAGTCAGGTTAATTTCTTTTTCATCTAGGTTTATATGTTTGCTTCATTCTTGAAATCCTCTTTGCCTAATATTCCAAAAGAATATCTAAATGCCAAAGTACATGTGTTGGTTTTCTTAAGCTTGTTGTAAATGTTTATTTTGCAGTATTTAGTTCTACTTTGGAAACAGGTGATGCTCACAGTTAAGCTCACTCAACTGAAGGACCTTTGGTTGCAGCTCTGTCAGTGAAGATTCTTTTAACTTAGCACTTATGCTTTATGAGCAAGAAGAGCTAAACATGAGCAGACAGTGAAGGACTCTTGTGCAATATTGTATTTTTGTTAATTTTTAATTTTTTTAGGTCAGGATAGAAATAACCTTTCTCTCACTCTGTAAGAACCTAGGGAGGTGGAAGGATATTAAAGATAGAAACTGGGGGATTTATTAAGGTTGAAACTGTGTACATTTTATTTACAAGATTTGAGTTGGTGTCAGAAGCTGAAAATATTTAAAATTTAAATTCTTTTCTAGAAGAATGAGTGACATGGAAAAAGACTTCACATACTGTTACATGAGAAGGGGCATTGCACATTGATGAGATGAGAAAGTGGAAGAGTTATACTGGCTTTCCAGCAAGTGATTGATTAGAATCCTGTCTCATCATTTCTCTCTTTTGTTTTTTTTTTTCCCATTTCTTTCTTTTCTGTGGGCTTTCAGATAGGAAATTTAATGTATGCTTAATACAAAAATTACATTAATTGAGCTTTCTAGTTTCATGTTGCATGTGCTTTTTTCATTCAAGTATCTTTCCTTCATTTCTTTGTGGCTATCTGCTGATTTGAGATACATTAAAAGTAACAGCTATTTGGATACTGGTTTTGAATGCAGAATAGTGTCCTTTCAATTAGTTCTGGAGACTAGGAGCTATGTATGATTGCACCTTAGGATCAGACCTTTCTACATGCTAAACCAAATAAATATAGTTCAGAAGACAATTTTCTGTACTTGTAGTGTAATCACTGTATCTAATTAATTTTTTTGCTGGTGTTCACCTATTTCCTTGTGTAAAATGCAAAATTCTGAAAGTTCAAATGAGTAGCAAGAAAAACATTTTGGAGTATGGTTTTTGTCAGCTTCTCACACAAGAAAAAGAAATTGCAGCCTCCCTGAAAAAGTGACATGAACCCATGGGTTTTTTATGTCACAAAGGAATTATTGTGAGAACAACAGGAATGCCACATGCAAGCTATTATTTTTCTTTATGAAGTTCTTGTGCTTTCAACAAGTAAATAGATGCCAGGGGGACAGCAAGAGATGGTTAAAGAAAATAATACATTCTACAAATCACCAGTAAGAACAACAGATTGCTGTGAGTGAGAAGATCTACAAAGGAAGCCACCAGCTTTATACAGCAAGATCAACTAGTTGTGACAGGCACATTGCCTTTCAACTCTGCTCCTCCTCTTGGCTTGTCCCCATGCTCCCCTTTGTGTAACAATTAGCTTATTATTTGGAAATAATTATAGGTACTTCCTTACCAAGGATTGCCCAGGATGGGGGTGAATAAATTGGTTTTGTGTCTCGGGTGACTTGACTACAGATCTCAGTGGGTGCTCTGCTTAAGGAGCTTGATATCTGGCAATACTTTCTCAAAGGATTTAATTGAGCAATCACACTGTGACACAGACATATTTTTCCAAAAGCCAGCAGCAAAGAATGACTTCCAAAATGCTATTCTTTGTCATAGGCATTGTACTGTTCCTGTCTCTTCATTCACTGACTTCTCAAACATGACAGAAGATACAGCTGCTGGTCAGGAAATTCTGTTTAAGGAACTGCATGAGGGAGTTGGTATGAGGGACAGGAAGAAATTGGTCATACAAGTAGAGTGATAATTCACAGCAGTAAGACCCATGACCTTAAATGAAAATATCTTATAACTTTTAGATAATTGTCAAGTCTTCACGGACTAACAACAGCTAGGTTATTAATTTAATGAGTGCTATTTGACCTATAATATTAATGTGGTTTACTGTTTATTAATAAAGCATTAGCTTGAGGAATGTCATTACTTTAAATAAAAGCACTCCATCTCTATCTCCATTCACACAGTGATGAGTATCCATTTAAAAACCATAGTCCCTCTGGAATGTGGATCACTTCACAGGGTTTTCATAAGTATTCTTATACTGTACATTTTGCTCAACTGTAGAGCTAGGGCTGGTGAATAATTTCAGTAACAGAACTCTGGAGTGACTACCTGGTAACCTGCCCTGCTCTACAGGTGTCAGCATCGTACTACATTACTCAAAATAGTGCTTATCTTAATGTCACTGTATTGAGTTATTTGTAATTTCATTTGATAATGTTTCATTAGTATGCTTGCCATAAGTATGTGCTAATGAAATTTGATAGAAATGTAAAACTGGGAGGAATTGCTAATATTGAAGAGCCTGTTATATCATCTAGGAAGAGATGGATGGTCTAGTACATTGAAATGAAAGTGAATTAATGTTAGTAATACTAAGTGAAAGTTCATGCTTCTAGGAACTAAGCAGAATTCATCTGCTGAGTTAGTATTTATTAGATAATAATTTGGAGAAGAAAGATATGGGCATAGTATATCCAGTGGTGCAGTTAACTAATGGACAACTATAAAGCAACAGGAAGATAATGTAAAAAAGAAAGAGACAGTCTTGAGACACAGAAATTTAAATTAGTAAAATAGCAGAGAAAAGGACACTGAGGGGTGACCTCATAAAATGTTTATGAATCTGTAAAGGATGAGTGTCAGGAGGATGGAGCCAGGCTCTTCTCAGTCACCTCCAATGGTAGGACAAGGGACAACTAGTGCAAGCTGGAACACAGGAGGTTCACAGAAATACAAGACTTTTTCACAGTGAGGGTGACAGAACATTGGAACAGGCGACCCAGAGAGGTTGTAGGGTCTTCTTCTCTGGAGACATTGAAAACCCACCTGGATGTGTTCCTGTGTGACCTGGTGTAGGTGTTCCTGCTCCAGCAAGGGGATTGCACTGGGTGATCTTTTGAGGCCCCTTCCAATCCCTGGCTTTCTGTGATTCTATTTAACTGTGGGTTTTTTTAAGTTTGTGATAGTATTTGATTTGTCTAAGATTTGGTGTCTAAAGCAACAGATACAAAGAATGTTATAGCTCATAATTACATTATCCAACATTTCTCCTCAGAAACAAAAATTGGTAAAAGTAGGGGGAAAAAGTTGGTTCTATTTTGGTATATTGCTGGATTTTTACCCAATATTCCTGAATATTACTATATGTATACGGAGTTATAGACCTGTTTTTTTGTCTTTTGAATTGTTTGAGAGCTGAATGGTCTCCTCACAGTGTGAGAGAAAGTTCTCTTCAGTTTCTCTCCCTTAAGCCATAACAAACAATTTATGTCTGTTACCTTAAAAGCAAATTAATCTCACTTCTGTTTTGGTCAGTCAATACTAATGTATTTTTCCTGTAATTTTCAGGTTTTGACAATGTCGTCTGGCAGTGAAGCTGAGGTAGGAAAACTAGTGGAATGTTAAATATCTGTCTGTGGTTTTGATAGCAGGGCTAGCTTTCTTATAAGGGTGAAAATTAAGGAGTTTTCATTATGGTGTTTGTGCTGTTCTTGGGACAATACAAGGAATTATTCTCATTATAACAATATCTGAGCTGACAGAGCTCTCCTTAGAAAGTTTTAGCATTATGTACATGTTTCTGAAGACTTCCATGGCATTGAAACCACATAGTTCAGAGCTTTGTTCAGCATGTATGAGAATTTCCCATCAACAGAAGGTGGCCATCCGAACTTTCCCCATACCCTGCAGTTCTCCTACTTTGCTTCACAGCAAAGAAGGTATTGTATTTACTCTGCTGGTTCACATGCATTCCTTCCAAGTCCACATCTAGCTTGCCTGACTTGTCTTGTACCATATGACATGAAATGTTTAAACACACTGGAATATTGCAGGAGTTTAACAACAGAACACTACTAGCTGAATTCTGGTTAAACCCTGGAATATCTTATTAAATTCTTGGAAATTCTGAAAATTAGCTGTATTGTGTGTTGCCTGCAGTGGGTGTTTGATATTGGTGTAGTTTAGATTGATCATTTTGAATTCATATTTAATAGATTTTCTATTGATGTGTGTGTGCTTTAAATTAACACCATTCTTAGAGGTGAAACTACTATAAGGGTGTATTTTGAGGAGCTGGTCGCTAAAGCAAAAATAACAAAACTTTGTGACCACTAATGCATTCTATGTCACATTTTTCTCTTTTGAACCTTGTTGTTGAATAAGTCTCTGCACTTTTTAATAACTGATATTTTTATTCGGTGCACAGTTACTGACTCATTTAAATGTAATGTCAATTGGAAGCTCAGAGTGTTTCTATCTGAAACAGGTCTCAGGCTCACAGCAGGGAATTTGTGAGGTACTCCAAAGCTAATGTTTAACTATGACAAAATGTCTGAGTGACTGTCAGATAAATTTTTAATATGAATCTTTGCTAAATTAAATTGCATTATTAAAAAGAATATGTATACTGCACTACTTATTTTTTTTAAAATGGACACAATGATTGATTATCAGAAAATGTCATTGTTAAGCCCCTCACTTCCATTGCATGGAAGGAATAGGTCAGTCCTGGTGAGTAGCATGATGCTGAAAAGGCCAACAAACGTGTTACACTTCTGTAGCCCTTTTGCTGCTTTGTGTGTGAGATGAAGAGTGGAGAAAAAATCCTGTCAAGATGGACAATTGTTTAATTTATTTGTTGTTTGTAAAATGTCTTCGAAAAATCATGTATGCTTGTGGTGCTGTGAAAATGTGTTTGCGTGAATGATGTGAAAGATGCATATGCAAGGTGTCTTAAGCAGATATGGTCTGAAAGCCATTCAGAGCGTTTGTGCTTGCTGATATTATTGTCTGTTTGCATTACACTAATGCCCGGAGGCTCCAGTTGGAATCGGAGTCTTTCAGGCTGTGTACAGGCATGTGTTACACAGTATTTCAAAGGCCTTACGCACTTGGGTAGATAATACATAAAATGGCTAGACTGAAATGAAGAAAGTCATGTAGCTGATCAGGAGCAGAACAGTGGAGTTTCATTGCCAGCAGAAATGTACTATCTGTTTTTCCTAGTTTTAATGCTAAGGTGAATTAATCCATTTTAAAAAAGAGTCAGTAGAGGAGTGTGTGTAAACGCATAGCAGAACTTCCTAAGAAAATAGGTATCTATCAATACTATTCTAATGTCACTGTTTTGATAGTTTGGAAGTGCTGTGTTCCTAATAGATTTATAATTATTCTTCTTAGGATATGAGTAATTCTTTAATTATCTTGCTGTCTGATTTGTAATGGAGTATTTATTTGGAAAAAACATAATTATGTGGTTGGATGCTTTTAGGATAAATTAAAGGTTTTGTATTAAAAATCCAAGGTAGATGGGAACATGTCATTCAGCCTTCCTACCCTGTGTCCTACTTTATTTTCCAAAGCACACCCACTCTTAGAGACCTACCCTGCCATCACTCCAGTTCTAACTACATGCTCAGGACACAAGGTATTTTGATTTCTACTTTCAAATTGTTTTTTCAGAATGGATGGGTGGATTATAGCCTCCCCCTTTTCTAATGCATCTTCACATCAGCTGAGGCATTTCATTGAATCTAAGCATTGTTAGTCCTATCCATCTTCCATAAAAGAGGAATGAGACATTGAACAATGCATTTGAAATGTTCTGCAGTGTTTGCAATTTCTATGCAAGTGTGGCCCAGTTCTTACAATCTAGTCATAATGATTATTCTATAGGTTGTATCATCTCTGTAGTTCATAGCAGAACTTAAGAATTTATCAAGAGAACATTTATCATAATAATATGGTCCTTTATTTAGTCTTCAAATTTGACTGATCCAAACTGTCACAAATTATGTACAAATAGACATGGCAATTAAAAATACTCATAATTTGAAGTGTAAATTCAAGAATTATGTATCAAAGTAATTTTTACTCATGTTTTTATAACTGAACAGTTGCAACACTGCAGAAGTTGGGTTTTATGTTTACACATAAGGAACTTCCACTGAAAAGGATTTTACAAGCATATAAGCTGAGTAAGGGTCTGAACTTTCACTGCAAGATGTCTGTGGGTAATTCCGTGTCACACATAAATCCTGCTGAGCACCTACCTGTGTCTTCGGGTAGCTAATAAAATCTTGATTGTCAGTGACGGGAACTCCCAGCTGTAGCAATTATCTTGACAAGTTAATATGGACATTCCAAATGTGGCAGAGAGTAAATTCATAGCAGTGCATGCCTGGTAGCTGACCTCTGAACGTGATTTGAGTGCGTTCATCCCCGAACACTTAAAATACCTCTTTTCACTAGCGTTTGCTACATTCCCGTCCAATTTGGATTGCCAAAGGCAGAATCCTACCTACCTTTTATAGTTTCTAGGTATAAGCACGTTAGTTATATATAGACATATAAGCTATACAAAATGCATGGGAAGGAATTACAGAAAATTCTCATCCATTTTTTACTTGAGTATGAATTTATAGGATCGTGCTCCTTCAATATATAATCCTCCAGAGTAATTTTAAGCTGTGCACTGTGAGAGACAGTCTTGCTGTAGCTGCTACTGTAAAACCTAATTTGCTGCATAAAATATGAGAGCTATAGTGAAATATGAGCCTGGAGAGCAACTCTTTTGATCTTGAGTAGTCAGAAGGTTGGCATGTATAATGCTATGAAAATAAATGATGTCAAAACTGTAGGATATAATTTATGGTTTGGGACTTCTTTACTCATAGAAGTAGACACTTTTACAATTGAAACACAAATAGTTCAACAAAAGATAATAGAAATTACAAACTTTTGTAAAAAAAGACTGTATTGAATCATGTAATATGTTAGTTGAGATACAACTAGTTGACTAATTTATTGTCTATTATTAAAAAGAGAATTAATAAAAGATGTGATTGGAAACTTAGCATTCATTTTGTATTTCTTTCAGTAAGTGCTACATATCAGTTGGCAACCAGTTTGGCAAAGACTTGGCTACAATCAGTGTCTTCACTCCATTCCTATAAAAAACCTGACTGGTTCATCTTAAAAAAAGGCTTTTTTCCAGCTGTCCTGGTACAGCCTGAAGTAGCTTCTAGGGTGGATTGTGACACAAGATCATAGCCATTGACTAAGATCGCTGTTGTACGTTACAAACTTCTGTGTGTTGCTCTGGTAGCTGAGACTGTTTTGCCTATACAGTCCCCCTATTTTAAGAGCCTCTATGTCCTCTGTATTCTTCTGAGCACTCCTTGTTAAGTCTTCCCAGTCTGCTTTTTTGCCCTTTTGTCATTCAAATGTTTTTCAGTCCATTTGGTCAGGATTCTATAGCTGTTTATGGAACGTGGTATGATGTAAGTCTGGCTTTTTGTCCTAACTGTTTTTTCATTGCGCTTTAGAAAGCATTTTATTACAGGGAAGCTGTTCTCATTCAGATCTACACAACTTCTGATGAGACTGTTTAGGTTAATATAAAACAGTAAGTCTGAAATTGAAAATTTCCTGAAGGAATATTTTCCACCACTGACTCAGAATCTTGTTTGGGTGGGATATGTACGGAGGCTTCTGAAGAGAATTAGATTTAATCAAATAATGACAACTGTGAGCTGTTGTATATGGCTTTTCTGTGTGTGTACAAACACACATTTTTATTATTGACTCCAGGATATGTTTTGTCAGTATGGATGAGTAGTTTGATGACAGCAGAAAAGAATATAAGGTAGTCTCTCTAAGGGGGTAGTATTGACTTGAAAGTGAACTTTATTTATTGTTTCTGTTTCTTAGTTTTATTCTGTCTTATTGCTAAACATTTTAAATTTTCACTGCCTATACAAGAATCTTAACATTTTCTGATGCAGATTTTATAGTTACTGTATTAATCACACTTTGATCCTTTTGGTGTGAACTTCATGAGTACTATACTGCCAGGAATGTAGACATACCATATTGATCTTTATGATTAAATCAGCTAAAGGCAACTTGATTTCCAAGGGAAAACTTAATATTCTCTAGCCTGAATGTCTTCTAAATATTTATAGTCTACAGAAGTTGATTAAATACCTTTTGTTTTCTGATTATTACAGTGAATGGTGGCAGTTCAGATTCTCATCATATTAATGTGATTTAGTAATATATAAATTCATGTGTATGTGTTTTCAATCATTGTGAATATGCAGACTTTACTTCTTTTTTTATCCTGGCAAAGCAAGAAGGTAAATAGGTAGAAATGTGTATGTGTTTGTGAGATAAAGTTGGTCTAATGATTCTATGGAAGAAATCTCTGGTGGTACATACAGTAATGACTTGATTGAACAGGACAGAATCATGCAGTTCAATTAATGTGCAAATATGTGTTCGCTGAATTTTCATTCCATTTATCACATGGACATGGAAATAGGGTCATTTTTTATCTCTGTATTATGTATATGACATCTTAGTTTGCTTCCTGCATGTTGCTGTGGGAAAAATAGCGATGTGGCACACCACAGGCAAAAGGAATTGGAGATAAATTCCTCAGCTGTCACAAACATCTTTAAGTAGATCTTTGTTTGAAGATAAAGCTCTTCCTTCTGCAAGGATTAACTCTAAGAAGGCTTTTGCTTCTTTCCATTAAAATTGGATTCTTCTCTGTCATATTCTGTGAAAAATTACTGGCAACAATTGTCAAGTTTCTAAAGTATGTAGCAAAGTATAATCATAGAAAACAAAAGGAATTTTAAAGTGATAATAAATTATCATCCATTATTGGTTATTTAAATGAAGCCACCAATTTTGAGATTTTTCTAATGTTTATCTGCTCTCAGACCTTGTGGTATTTGTGTGGGAATTCTCCTTTTTTTGGACTAATAATTGTAAGTCAGTTTTCAGGGATACAGTCCTTTATTCAATTTATATACTGAAAAACTACACTTGAAATTCTGTTGTTGGAAACTACAGTGAATAAAGAGTATTTTTTTCTTTCTTATTTCTGCAATTGGAAAAAACCATTTTGGTGTTGAAAAAATTCTTAGCATAAGGAAAAGATAGAAATTAATAGGTACAATGTAAAATAATGTGTTTTTAAAATATACTGTGTACCTGTAAGCATAGAAAATAGGTATAAATTTTCATTATTGCATTTTATTGTTATTCTGAAGCAACAAGATTTGGGCTGACATGGGCAGCTGTATAAAGTAAAGAGTACTTGAATCCTATGTGGAATTCTAATCTTTGCAGGCAAAGCTTGTAACCATTAAACAAGCCATAGGCCAAGTTCTCTGTCATGTAAATTGTCAGAGTTTCACACATTTTAATGGAGCTGCTCCAGTTTCTAAGAGCAGCGAATGTGATCTTTTCTGTAGAAGGTGATAGCTTAGGCATATAAAGAAGAATCTCAGCTGTTAATTATCAGTCCCCACCTCCTCACTGTTAAACATTAGAAAGCCATACTGTCCTGGAGACTGCAATGTCTGGTCAAAGAAGGTATTTTTCCAGCAGTTGACTTCAACGACTTAGTGCTTTAATTATGTAATTGAAGGAATCACTGCAAGGTAGTCCAATCTGGTTTTGACCTTTTCCTCAGTCAGGTAGTTTGCTCCCTTAAAAGTGCAAAGAACTTTTGCCTGAAGCACAGCTAAGTACCCATCACTGCATTGTGGTTAACTTGGTTGACATCCCGTAAAGCTTTAAATGTGATCAATTTTCTCATTCATAGTCCGAGAGCTGATGTTAATGTAATAGCTATACCTTCTAGGTGCATGTGCAAACATGAATATTAGCAGCATACTTATTCGAACAGGTCAAAGATGCAGGTGTACTGTTATTTGAAGTAAGGTAGTACTTGATGATATGCAGGGATTTACCTGTGATGTAGGTACATACAGTGACTGGTTCTGGGATAACGAGAAACTTGTGCCCAGTCTTACAAAGGTGAGAAAAATCAATTAATAAACCTGCGAGAGTGGAGTAAAGTATTGAAGCTAAGCAAGTAATGGGTGAAATATACCCCTTTTCTCTGCCTCAGTAAGGATGATTTCCCATAAAGATCAACAGACAGTAGCCAAAATTTTTCCTTTTCTTTACCTTCAGTCTTGAGTTTTCTGTGCTAACATAATGAAGATTCCTGCTGTGGCTGAAGCAATTGTGTGCTCTAGAATAGGGAGGAAGATCTGAATCTTTGATCTTAAAAAGTAGAAAATGACAGAATGCAGCCCATGGTATGTGTTAGCTTGCAAAGGTATGATTATTTTCCCCAACAGTTCCACATTTCTTTACCAGGAGTCCAGTTTCTGGTCTGATGAACAGTTTCCCATCGCCCTTATTCTGAAGGAGGTATATTCACATTATGATGTATTATTTGCAGAATGACTAAAATGTTTCCCTAGCCAAAGGATACAGTCTGTTTGACTGGGAGTTTATAAGACTAGGCTAAGGTCTTCAGAATTGTCCTTACAGGGTTTCTATAACAGAACAGATGATCTACCAGCACTAGGTTTGAAAATTACTCTTCCTTGCTGTATCTCATTTTCTTTTTCCTTAGTGTTCTTCATCCCCTAAGGACATGGTGAATGTTGTAGTGTATAGGATTTGAAGAAATTCAGTGTTGATTCCAAATCATCTAGAGAAGCTCAGAGTTCAATCATTTTCCTTTATTTTTTCCCCAACTCAATTACTCTTTTCTGCAGACTTTACATTCTTAGACTTCAAAACATAACAAGAGAATTTCTTTCCTTCCCCGGATTCAGTGGATGTTTATGCTGTAACTTCTCTGGGGAGGTGAAGCACTTCCCGGATGAACAATTCCTCACATACAGCATGATTTTTGAAAAACTGAAGCTGAAAACAGCATAATATTTTAGTTCTGTGTGGTTTATTCTGGTAAATAACAAAAGGGCATCTACAGGTAAACATAGATAATTACATGTTGGTAAAACCACTAATTTTCATGAGGCCAGAAGAGTATTCTCAGATGAAATAAATATCTGTGATGTTTAATGAGTTATGGTGCATCACTACAAAATCTGTGTTATGAAATAGTCTTTTTAAGTCGAGAGCAAGAATGTACTTAATCTATAAAGTTATTGTGCTAATCTTTAAAGTCGTTGTGTATTATGTTCATTAGTTTAGTTTGTCTTGCATTGCATAATGCAAGAAGCCAAACTATTACTTGTTTTTTTGGCTGTCAATATTATGTTTGGTCTTAATCTGCTACTATGATTCTCTTTGGAAAAGCAGGATTCAACAGCAATTTACAAACAAACAAATTTAATCCTGTCAATTAAACTTCAAATGCATGTATTTTTCAGTATTGTATGAGCAATGTATTGTGTTATGATCCTGTACTGCTCAGTACTGTATTTTAGGAGAGATGTTACAGAAAACTTGAATTAGAATGGCACTAACAAATATTTTAAAATGTGACTGTAACTCATAGAAAGTTAAGTTTATGGATTATACTGAATAATTTAAAAACCAAATTTAAGTGAGCCATGTAGAGTAGTCATATGTGTCTCTTCCAGTAATTATCAGTGTTTTGGTAGCAAGAATAGGGAAGTTTAGCAACCACATGAGCCATTAATTGAGCTGCTTCTCCTACAGCTGATGGCTCTTAATTCCTTATTAACAGTAGCATGTCTCATTGAGATACTCTGCTAAAAATGTTGGTGGCTTCACATTAGCCTTCTATATTGCAAAATTGAATCTGAAATCTCTCTAATCTCTTACTTTGTATATTGCCTGTATAGATAGTGTTTTTCTGTGTATTTTATCTGTTCTGGATTACTTGACTAGAAAGCACTAAGGTGTCAATACAAAAACTATTACAGGAAAAATGTTGGTGTATTTTCTATATTTCATTCATATGTGCTCAGTGTTCTAGTTCTACCCTCCTAATGCCAGAGTTGCACCAAAGTTGTGTGTTCTGGAGTAGGACTGAAAATTTGGAAAATTCAAATATTTGGTTTATGTCACCAAACTATTTAAAAATAACAAAAAAAAAAAATCCCTTTTTTCTTTTATAAAAATTTGTGAAGATATTTGGTTGCATTCTGATTAAAAGTAATTACAGGTAACCTTAATTAGTTCCTGATCCCATGAGTTTAGATGACTGCTCTACTTAAAATTAACAAATATGAAAAATTAGTATTTCCTGAATATTTCCATAATTAACAAGAATGTTTTTCTTTCATGCTTTCCTAATGTTTAAAAGAAACAACAAATGAAATTTAAAATGGACTGTAGAAGAACACAGAAGTCACAAGTAACATCGTTATCGTAATTTCCATAACTGATTTTAAACATAGGATTTTCATGGATAGGTAACCATTTACTTTCTACATGAGTTGCTGTGATAAGAATTTATTACAGGACCCGAGGGAAATGTTGTTACATCTATTAAAAAAAAGTTACCATTAATTTTGTGGAATTAGAACATCGATTTAATTTGGCCTCCTTTAATTGATGTTAGGTAGCTTGGGAACTGATGTCCTCACTCTGTAAATGCACTTAATCACTTCTTGGTACGAAACCTTGACTGTAATTTTTCCAATCAGAGCTGACAGTTGTAGGGTTAAAGCTCAAAGCTAATAAATTCTCATGGACTAGATAGTGTACTACCTGCTGTCCTCCTTCAAAAATATTTATATTGCAAAGCAAGTTAGAATAATTGTAATTGGATAATCTCACTAAGTGGTTTGGGATTTCTATTTGCTCATGTTAGCACAGTAATTCAATTTGGTGATGTTTTTCTTCATGGGAAAAAACATTCCTCTGCCTGTGTGGTTGTCTGCTAGCATACTGTTAGAAGATAGTTAAATATATAGAGTGCCTGGGAATAAGTGGTGCCTTGGTTGTCATTTCTGAAAGCAGAAAGCTTTTAGCAGCATGTGGACAAAGACACTATCAGGTTAAAAGTCATGCAGTTCACAAAAGTAAATGTCAACATGCTCAGGTTAATGATGGCACTTTAAATGAATGATACGAAAATAATTACTTAAAAAATGAGTCTGATTATTCTCACTTGTGGTATTTTTTCAACATTTCACACTTTGTTTGGGAAATAAAAATAGATTTGCAAGTGGAATGTTTTAGCGAGTTATTCCTGATGAATGATGATTGCTGCAGACAAAGTCTTTCTTGGATCAAATAAGAATGATTGAGGGAAGTACTGAGTCATTTTACTATATTATTTGTTTCATTGAAGTTATTTCCCTTTCTTAGTCTTGTTTATAACATCCCAGCTGGTTAGTAGGAACAATGAGCTAGAAGACCAAAAAAAACCCCTTTAGTCTTTGAAAAACTCTTCAGACAGTCAAAAAATCAAGTGGAATTGCTGGGGATTTTTGTTTGTTTTGTTCCACCAGTGACAAATAAATGAAGCCCTGTTGACAGTATTTGGGCTGTCCAGGTTACCCAGTCTTCTATAGTTCTAGTCAAGAAAACTTAAAGGAGCCCACCTAACCCTGTAGTTAACAGCATGGTGTGGCAATGATCCTCTTTGTCTTCAGCTCTGTTGCTGAATCTCAAGTGTAAGGCTTTTCTAGTTGCTTGTCTGTGGGATTTACACATACTGTGGAAAAAAAAAAGAAAGTGATCTCTCAACGAACTGACTTTCTCTGTGCTTTTTTTAGTATAATTTCAGTATAGGATAGTTCAGTATAAACTGAGATTTTCTGTAGCTGCTCTGTGTACATGAAAGACATTTCTTTGAGCTGTTGTAGGGAAGGGTTTACACTACCTTCTCAACAGACAGTCAAGCTCAATTCTTCACTTAGTTCTCACAAAAAAATGAAAAAAATTATCTGGATGAGGCAATCAAAGACGGAAACAAGTATTTTTAGTAACTGCTTTTATTTTTTTTTTTTGTAAGATGGACAGATAAGAGTAAATTTTTGAGAAGAAAGAACACTTCAAAATTATGTGAATAATTAACTAAGCAGACCTTGAAGCTGCTACATTGTTTCTTTCAAGGACAGAGAGTTTTCAATACTGTAAAATTAAGGTCTTTCTACTGTAAAACCTGCCTAAAGTAACTGTTTTTTTCCTGTGCTCCTGAGGAAGTTGTGTTATTGTGTCTTGCTTCAAAAATCAGTTCTAAGTGAATTCCTGTATTGATCTGATTTAATACCAAAGTGTAGAGGGATACCGTACAATGGGATAACATCACTATGAGATCTGATGGGGATTTTATTTAATTGGATTTGCAAGGCATGCTCTTCTCTGGTCTGACATTTCTATTTTTATTTTAAATATTTATCTTTTGAGTCAGTAGTTTGCACTGACCATTTAACTGGTGAAATTGAAGGCAGCTTGACATCCTGGTGTTGACTTTTGTATTTAACCTATAACCGCTAGAAAGAATTTCATTAATGAATATACAGTTTGCAGTAGTTCATTTTACTTTTTTCTCATATGATGAGGCCACCTCTCCTAGATCCAAGTCCAGCTCTATTGCATTTTATTTAATAAGCTACAACTTCAGGAACAGCTTTAGGTGCAAGCAGAGCTAGTAATTGCCAAGGGTTGTAAACTAACAAGGGTATCAATTTTAGGCAAGACAGAACTTCCCTATTTCTCTCCCAGCAGCAGCTCTCTGCATCAGTTTCCCTCAGAAGTAGGTCTGTGATTATAGCATAGTTGGCTTGGAGCAGTGCAATGGGCTATTGCGCATCCAGCTCTATTCTCTGTGTCTTCTAGAGAGCAAGAGGTTGCAAACATTTTATAACCCTACTGATGGTGCAGTGTTTGCTGACAGATGCTTCTAAGAATCTACACTTCCCTTCTTGTTTGTCTTTTGCAATCTCCATTGTGTAGATGCATGCATTTCACATGGGCAGTTATGAGAAAGATGCAGACAACAGGGTTACAGTATTTTCCATATTCAACTTAGTCTAACTTTCCTGGCAGAAATGTCAGGTGAAATCAATTTACCAAAGCTGCAAAATGAATTTTGACTGTAGAATGAAGAAATTTAGAAGCACAATGATTATTCTATTTGTTATGTTTGTGCTACCTGTAAGAGTAGTCAGGCATGGGTTACTGGTGGTACACATAATTGGCTGAAGCAGTGAATGGATAGGTTATCTCCTGTTCTTTCCTAGTAAGTATAAGAATTCCTAATCATGCTATTACCTAATTAACATTGCAGCCTGTTTACAGCAGCAAAGGGGAAGCAGAAAGATCGAAAGCCAGTATGACTCCATACTTTTCAGTCATATTCCATAATTGGCTGTGTGACAGGGCAGGTGGGAGCTCATGCTGTTCTACCACAATCCCACAGGTAGATATCTGCTGCTTTCTGAGACAGTGCAGTTGTCCCCACAGCTGGTGTGTGAGGCTGCTGCCTTGTGTGAAAGTGGACTCCAGTCAGGCTCTGGTCTCTGTTAAGAAATGTAGTGTTCTTCATTGCTTTCCTATAGGTAATGCCCTTACCTGTTTCTGTGTACCTTAGTGTGCTATTTGGCTCATTGGGCCATAATACAGAACTGGGTCCTGGCCCTAACCCAACTTGCAAAACTAACTGCTTTTTTAGCTCTGAGCAATCTCAAGCTTGAGAATTAAATTCCCAAATCTTAAATCCTGGGTATCCCTGTGGAGTTTCTGTGGAGTGGATTTCCTGAAGTCCTTCCTTTAGTTCTCTGAAGTATAGAGAAAGCTGGGTTCTCTAATTAGGCTAAGAAAGCAGTTCATGAATTATTGGAAAAGAGCAGAAATCATTCAACCTTCAAGTGGAAATTCTGGGTGAATAATGTTGGAATGAAAATGGTACCTCAAAGAAGTTAAATAAGCCAAACATTTCCCAATTATTTTTTCCCATCTTTTCCAATTTCCCTGATAACAGCTGGGTAACTTAGTGTTTCAGAACATGGTTCCATTTATTTTACTAAAAAGTTATAAGCTGTAAATATATTAGAGGAATCTGTGGCAAGTTGCCTCTGCTGTAGCTTATAAGGATTTGGATTATTATTATGAAAACATTTGTAAAGTCATTGTCTTTCTTTTTATGAGGAAATATTCACCTGAGAATCTATGCTAGCACTGTGTTGCTCATCTGTTTCTCTCTGGGGTTTCAAGTGTTCGTTACTGCGTCAGGGCAGTAAAACAGTGCCTGGTGGGGTGGGTGACAGGATGCAAAATGAATGCCCAGTATTCAGGCTGTGTATAGATTGAAAATACTAGCATTGGCATCTGCTGGGAGGAATAGCAATTGCTGTTGCAGTCACCAAAAAAAAAATCCAAAAAAACTGAAGCTGAGCAATTTTTTTTAATGTATATTGTTTGCCAGGTCATACAATTTCTTGGTAACTGAGGCAGTGGACTTATCTAAAGTTGAGAGAAGAAAGGAAGAAATATTAGCCACAAAGTTTTTTTCAGCAAACAAATTCCATTTGATTTTCAATCTCTAGAGAAATGTCTAGGATTAAATTGTACAAGCATATAATATGGGTACCATACAGTATACCAGCATAACAGCTCCAGGCTTAAGAACCTAGTGTGCCTTTCTATGTTATATTTAAATAACACTCTTTTGGAGGGATAGTTACATAACCTCACCCTGCTGAAGTTTAGGGCTACAGAGTATAGATATGTCATAACTTGATACTTAAACCACTGTTTTTTCAAGCCTTGTAAGGAGCAGTGTTTTCATTATGGGTATTCATGTTACTGCACAATGACTGGATCTTTGAATTTATTATTCATGTGCTACTTTGGCTGAATAGATCTATATGCATACTTTTTTTCCTTACTCTACATGCTTTTCTGTTTGATGTATAGATACAGATCATTATTTAAAGTGGGTTTTAAAATGTCACTGAAATAACTCTTAAATACTTAATATTTATTAGAAAATTTTGGAGCAGAACATGAGAAGTGGTGTTACTTTAGTTTAGCAAATCACAGGCAAAGAAATAAAATGTTAGTTATAAAGTATAGATTCAGAGTTCAAGATTCTTCCAAAGTGTCTAAAATGCAGGTTCTCATATTTTGTCTGAATATTATTTGAAGTCATACTTTTGATTGACTTCTGTTGCTATAGAAATATTGGAAATGCCTTTTTAATGTAGAAGAGCTAATTGTCCTACTACTGTCATGGAAACAAACAGCTTTGTCTTTGATCTGAGATGACACCTTGTTGCTGAAAAACAGCCAGCCGAGAAGCGCTGAAGAAATGTCACCAAGTATCTTGCACGTATAGCAGTGCTGGCATACCCCAAACCAGCTTTAGTTTTGCTCTGATGTGGAAAGAGTTTAAGGGAAGTCAGGGCATTTGAGAAGAAAGGAAGGCTAAGCCTTGTGTAATGCACCACAGAGAATACTCGTAGTAGACAAACATGGGTTTGCAGTCACTGTAGGTAATGCAAGAACAATACATTTATAAGTAAATAAGTTAAATTATTTTCTAACAGAAAAACTCTTTAAAGTCATATTTCCTACATGTAGTCAAATTGTGTAGATTTTTAAAACTGGCCTCACTTCTAAAAACTGTAAAATTTGCCTGGAAATTTAAGAGGTTTTACAATATGCTCATCAAAAGAAATAGAATGGGCTATCTGTGCAAAACAAATATTTAAATAATAATGTTTAATAATGGATAAACATAATCTTACTTCCATTTCAATTGCGTGTTCTGGAATGTGACTAATTTTTTTTAATATAGGAACTAATGTCTTTTTGTTATGATTGCAGGCACTGGATAGGAAAATGATCTTCTATAATTGATGTCCCTGAATGTCTCTGCACTTGAGTTAAACAATTTGATCTAGAAAATATGAGTAAATAGGGCTAATTCAGATTCCACCTTCTGCTCAGTGAATTGCCTAGGGCCAGAATTCTGGCAGGGGTTCATCCCCTCCTGCTTTTTCAGCAACATAAAAACTAGCAAGCAGACAGAGCTTCCTGATTTAGGATTCATTTGGTGCAGGGTCATTGGCTGATGCTTTGAAAAATTCCCTTTTTTCCTGGCCCATGGGCAAAACTGTGATATTATTATTTACTGAGTATTTGCATTTGTGTCCCCTTTCTTTTAGTGTGAAAACCTCCTTAAAGCTTCTCTCACTTTTTGAACTGTGGACCAACAGGGAGTCATCCTTGTGCACAGGAGGGTGCTGCCTGCACATTTCTGTGTCGTGGCTGTGCTCAGTCCAGCAGTGAGGCTACATTCTGTACTTCCAATGCCACCCCATGTATGAAAGATGGCCTGATGGCATTTCTTTCTACTGAGAAGTACATAGTGTGATTATTGCATGTTTATAGAGCAGTGAATTTTATAATTGTTCTAACAAAATTCTCCACCTCTGAATTCATTGCATTAACTCAGCTCTTTAAAGCATCCACAAATCTGTGGTGTGTCTGAGAGCACAGCTATGTCAGCCCTGATCTCTGAGACAGGCTGCATTCATTCTGTTGTAGGATTGTTTGTGACTCTCATCTCTAACTGACCAACGCTTTACACTATAGAGACTTTTTGAATTTTCAACTTCTGATTGCTTAATTATTCATCAAGTTATTTTTATAGAAAACATTGCATGAGAAAGAATATATAGGATAACTTGTTCTAGACATAGTTAATCTCAGGTCTGTCTTTGATGTGCAGATTCTGTCAGATGCTTGCACAAGGTCATGGCTCCATGCCACATCTCAATTCCTCACTGCAGTCAAGAATCTATGCATAAGTGTATCCTGCTTTCAGTTCCTTTACATGACAAAGGACAAGTCTACTCTGAAAATATATGAACTGACCTGCTTTAATACCAATGAAATGTATTTAGGAAATTCATATGCTTTTAATTATTTCAAGATTACCTGGAAAATACTTTCTCTGTATTCTACTTCAAAATATAAAATAGAGACTTATCAAAAAGTGCTTATATGTTTTTTGATGCAGTGAGTAGTTTTTCTCCTGCAATAAAAAGAAAATTATTCTATAAAATAATATCATGTAGGGATAGGTAGATATCTTCAAGATTTCATTCTAAGAAGCTAAGGAAAATGCATATAACCAATTTCTTTTTAGTCAATTGACATCTAGATTTCTGTAGGTTATTCTGACTGGGAGACGATACTCTATAGCTTGTTCAATGCCACCACAGGCAGAACTCTTGGAATTTATCAGTGAATCCTATACAGGAGACAAAGACATTTTGAGTTTCATGGTAATCATTATAAAATTAGAGAATAACTTGAGTTCTGTGAAGAATAGGGTTTTTGTCAGCTGTGTAATGAGGTGGTAAAATTATACCTGATTTTATTTATCTGAATGGTAGCCAGCAACCGCAGAAATGATTGTATAGATTGTTTCTAGGCTTCTATTCTTTTTAGAAAAGAAGCTTAGATTTATGAAATATGCGGTACTTGAGCATTTCTTCCCCAATCATGAACATTTTTCATTCTTCTTGTGAGAACTCATCATGGGAACAGTCACATATTATGAATGGCCTTGGAAAAATAAATAAGCGATGTCTTCTTTTGTTGTTAAAGAGAGTCTGTGCATCTTACCCATCTGTCCTCCTCCTGTATTCCTTCTGTGTTATTATTCTACAAAGTCAATTTTTCCAGAGGACCTATTTGATATTTTTTTCTTTTCTTTGTAAGAAGCTTACAGGACAAAATGTAATAGAAATTCACTTCAATATTGTTCTCAAGGAGCTCTTTTCCCTTACTACCTTGAACATGCATCTTGTATAAAAAATGAAATAGAAGGAAAACAAATCCATCTGCCTTTGATCTCAGTCATTTAACAAAGCAAAATTCCCCTGAAGAGTGTCTTAGAGTATTTAAAACAACTAGTGAGATGATAATTACTGACTCAAGAAAATGTCTGGTGCTCTAGCTGAAGCTTTGCAGTGATAATGAAGATGAGTTTCCACAACTTCATGTAGCCAGAAGTGTAGAGCTGTAGAGGCACAGGAGCAGTTCCTGAGGACAGAGTTAGAAGCCCCTAGTGCCACTGTGCATGTACTAAATCAGAGGCAGTGTTCCTGATCTGTTTGGCTGCCTTTGCTTTTTAGAAGAGGTTAAAATGACAATTTAAAAGAGGTAGAAAAGAGGGACAGGAAAGTTTTTTGCAAAGATACAAACACTCAATAATAAGTCCTGTTAATCACAAATAATAATTCATCCTTATTGCTTTTTTGTTCAGGTGTTTGTACCACATCATTTTGAGCTGCTAATACTGTCTCTTAGGCTAATGATGATCCAAAGACCAATGGCTTGACACAGTGATGTGTTATGATGCAGAGGTCTTCTGTAGTTCTCCTTTCCAAATACGTGCAGTATAAGCATAAGGTCATTTAATTCTTGAAAAAGCAAACACTTGATGTGAACACCAACATGGCTGTAATAAAAAAAGCATAATCCAATAATGTATCTCTAAGCTAGAAATAAAACAAAAGGTAATGTCAGTGCTAGTTAGGTCTGAAAAACAGTGTAGCTTTTGCTTAATTTGATAGATTCATGACAATCAAAAATATCTCAAAATGTTGGTGACTTTCAGAAATTAAGTTACTATCTGGACCAGATACTGAGAAATCTTTATAAGTTTTATTTTGCTTGTCATTTTGAGGAGAAAGCTATAATTAGAAAATCCAAACAATAATCTTTTTTGAAACATAGTTGGAAAACAATGTTGAATGCCCCTCTATTCTGCCCGGGTGAGATCACATCTGAAATGTTGTGTCCAGTTCTGAGGCCCTCAGATCAGGGACAAGGGACCTGTTTAAGAGAGTCTAGAGCAGAGCCACAAAGATAATTAGGGGACTGAAACATCTCCCTTAGGAGGAGAGGCTGAAGGAGATAGGTCTCTTCCGCTTGGAGAAGACTGAGGGATGACCTCATTCATGTTTTTAATTGTGTAAAGGGTGAGTGTCAGAAGGATGGAGCCAAGCTCTTCTCAGCAGCATCCAATGACAGGACAAGGGGCAATGAGTGCAAGCTGGAACATAGGAGGTTCCACAGAAATATGAGAAAAACCTTTTTCACAGTGATGGAGGGTGATGGAATCCTGGAATAGGCTACCCAGAGAGGCTGTGGGCCCTCCTTCTCTGGAAGACATTCAAAACCCACTTGGACGTGTTCTTGTATGACCTGGTCTAGATGTTCCTGCTCCAGAAGGTGGATTGGACTAGGTGATCTCTTGAGGGTACCTTCCAATCTCTGACATTCTTTATGATGCAAAATTCTACAGTTAAAATATTGTATAGGTTTACCAGTATCTCAGTATATAGTCATAAAGAATCTGAATAGATCATAATAAAGATGCCATATGTGAAGGAATCCCCTAGAAAGGGAAACCCAACAGTCAGTACTCACTCTAAACACAGTCCTGGTTACACTGTGGAATATAACTTTGCTGTTATGTCTCTGAGAAATTTATTGCTATTTAGTGTACAATTGCACCCAGCTTTAGAATTAATACCTTGTATTCACATCACTGAGCAACTCTTCTACATCTTCCGTAGTGGAAAGTGGATTTAGGCAATTTTCCCTATAGATTTGTGCATATGTCACCTCTGGGCAAAAGATGAGCTAATAGAATTGAAATGAATGTAATTGGCAGAAGGTCAACCAGGGAGCTGTATATGTCTAGAGTTTCCAGAAAAGCCAGAGTTGTTTCATGTTGGCGTATTACTTGATTAGTATGCAGGTAAGGTGATTGTGCCTGAACAGAATAATTGGATCATTCAAATATCTGCAAGCCCTGGTGTATCTACAAAGCCTGAACAGTGATTAGATCCTGCCTGTTCATCGCGACAAGCCTTGAAATTCTTCCCACTGTGAAAAACTAATTTTCTGTGGGAATTTATTAAATAAGAAATCTGCATGCCACTTTACCTTGTAAGCATTACCAGCAGAATACAAAGATTTCTTTTGACTTTGATGTATGCACTTCATGGATGCTTTTATATCATTGTTTTGTTATTTTTCTGCATTCAGCACAAATTTCAGTATTTCTTTGTTATATAGATTTCTAGAGAACTGTTGCTTCTCTGTTCAATGATAAAACAGCAGTTCATTTAAAGGGAAAGGGAAGGGGGAAGGCTGTGCTGTGGAAAAAAAAGAGACACAATTAAAAACATGACAATACGTTTCAGTTGTTAAGAAAAAAGCCAGAACAAATATTCACAGGTTGTTGCTTTTCAATCTCCATATTTCTGTGCAACAATTGGTTACTGCTGCATCAGTAAGCAAATTTTATCATGTCCTATGTTTTCTGTTTTAGAAACAGAATACTAATCTCTTAATAAGGAACAACCAGTACTTACAGCATAAGGTTTCTGTGCTGTCCAGCAGATTAAAAAGAAAAGGGAAAAACAAGGAATTTAAGCTTTCTAGCAGGTTTGTGGTGTATGTTTCATCTGTATACGGGTGTGCTCTGGAGGACAAAATAACAAGGTCCTTTCTATACTTAAAAAATGAGCTCATGCTGTATCTTGAATGCTTTGTAGCCAGTGTCTCAGTCAAAATACCCTTTCAGTAAGAAGATGTGTGAATTCATCTTCTCACTTAAGCCAATGGCAGTCAGCTTGGTGGTAGGTGAATAGAGGAGTCCAAACACAGGCCCTTCTTTGCACTGCCATTTTGAGTTTTTAATTCTTTAATGGCTGTATTACAGCTATTCCTGAAAGCCAATCTAAAGTTATGAAGACAGTATCACTTTAGCTACAGTGTAGCAGAGCCATTGTAGATGATAATTACCTAAAAGGAGTAAATCCTTCTGTGTTAAGAAAGAATTGTATGCTGAGCTAAATGAATAATTAATAGAAAAAAAATCAACTTGCACAAGGGTTTAAGATTCTCTCAACTGCATATTAATCATTCAGTTGTTTCTGAAAGATGTTTTCCTTAATTTTTTTTAAAATATTTGAAAATTGAGATTGATTCTTGCAATGATTGATTTAGAGAACTGTATGGACTCCCAGACCTTAACTGGCTGGTTACACAAGTACCTACGTGACTAAATTTGGCTGAAATTTAAGAATTTCTGTCAGTAAAATCTGTCTGATGAAACTTTAAAACTTGCACTTCACTAACTATGTTTCTGTAGTCAAAGACAACAGTTTTAATTTTTTATGAAAGTGAGTATCCAACACAGTATAACACAGCTGAAAGTGATTCATTTGGAAACTGAGATGTATCTTTAAATACTAATTCCTGCATAATTTACACAGCTCTACTTGTGTGGTACTTACTGCTACTTACTAGTGTTGAATTTATATTTCTCAATAGAGTAATATGTATTTATTATTTCTCTAGTAAGCTGTAATTCTCTCTCCATTGCTATGTGTCAGTATTCTAGTGGTTTGATGATGGTACACTAAATTTCCATATGCAATGTGACACGCTCACAGAAAGAATAAACTGTAATATAAGCCAAGTTGTTCCTTATTTGTATAGAAAGGAGGGAAAAGTGTCATTGCCTTGATTGTCTCATATCAGGATACTACAGTCTGTGAGAAATATGGAAGTCTGATGTATTTTTGGTATTTCTGATGGCTGCTTTGAGGCCCTTCTTAGGCAATGTTGAGTAGATCCATGTCTAAAGCAATGCCATGTCATGAACTCACAGACCTGGTGCTGGTAATGGATAGACTGTCTACTTGAAATATGTTTTTGACTGATAGGTGATAATTTGCAGAAAAGATGGAACTATATTGTTAAGGTCCTTGCTAAGTTCCATTCAGGTAAGCATGTTTTGCTTACTTTTCCAGACTGGTTACAGTTTGCTTACTTTGCCATAGGTCTTCCTCTAATTTCAATCAGATAAAATTGATTAACAATTTCCAGTAGAAATTGTTACGTGCTGATTCTGCAAGGGCACAGTCTCTGTTGTGTTATGCTCTACTGGCTGCATTTCTGTGATGCATCTGGAGAGGAACATGGGGAAGGTGCTGTGCAACTGCAAGTTGGTGTTACTGCCTCCTTTCTCCTGCTCTTGATTCTGTACCCAGTGCCCTGTTTTTACCTTCTAGTCTGCAGATTCTAGTAATTAACCTCTGATGTGTATTTTTTTCAAATGATACTGAAAAACTAAATACAGCAGAAGCTCAGTCTTTGTCTTACCCATCACATACTAATATCTTCAGAGAACTATAGGAGAATAAATCTGTTCTGGCTACCCATAATCACACAGTGTTCTTCTGCATGGTCTTCAACCTCATCTTTTACTTTTCTCCCTCAATTGACTTCAATTAAGCTTAGGATGTATATGTGGAGTTTACATGAAGATTAGGCATGAGTAAAAATGTTATCAGTGAGCTTGTATGTGAGGGAAAACAATAAGGAAAAAATGACTCTCCACCCTAGAATAAAAAGTGATTAAGAGAGATTATGAGAAAGGTCTCTATAAACCTGAGTGAAATTGAAAGGATTAATAGAAAATCGTAGTTCATTGTCTCTTCCACTGTAAGAATTAGGACACACCAAATGAAACTGACATGTAGTAGATTCAAAACAAAAGGAACTGGTTGTTAACAGAACCTGTAATTAAGCTGTGGAATTTCTTGCTGTGGAATTTTATAGTTGAAAAAGTTTACATAGGGCCAAATGGGGCAGGATAAATTTATGCAAGACAAATCTCTCAAGATCAGTTAAATGTCAAGGCAGCTAAATATAAGGAAGTCCTTGGATTACAAATAACAAGTGATTATCACTAAATGTTCGCCCTGTTCTTGGACTCTGTCCTTGGCATCTTCTGCTGGCCACGTGTAATGGAGCTGTGTGATCAACTAGCTTGGACTCATCTGGCCTTTGGTTTACATTTCTCTGAGCCTGCTCTATTTGTGATTGAGAATCCGAATCTTCAGGATTTTTTACCTGTATGTAGATTGACATAGGTTTTGGACTCCAGTTCACACAAGCGTAGTAGTTTGAAGTGGCTATAGTGTTCTCTAAAATTCACTCCATGCCAAAAATATTTTGCTTAGTTTGCAAAAGACTAGCATTCAGGCAACCTGTGCATTGATTTAGTTAATTTGAAGTTATACCAAAAATGCAAATTACACCATTTTGTCTCTGTCTTGACTTTAGATTTTGTGATTGGTTGGCTTCTCTTGGTCTTAATTAAAAGTTCTTCGGAGTTGTAGGGTTTTCTTTTTCCTGATGAATGATTTCCCATCATCCTCCTCCCAAGGGGCAGAATTATCTAGATCAATGTTGAAGGAAAAATTAATTAAACCTAGTGATAAAGTCTACAAAGACACTGTTTTGAGTTCCTTGTCAATGAATCTCACTATATAGGAAGTTTTAAAAATTCCCTTAACTTTCTTCACTAAAGGCTGCATTACAAAGTAGAGCGTGTTGACAGTGTCAGCCTGTCATGATATCAAACTCGGAGCATAATAACTTATTTGCTTCAACTTTCAAGTCTGTGTAGTAACTTAAATATGTTTTTTGGTGTTCACATATTAAAGCTATTAAGATTGGTTTTACCTTTTTTGTTTAATAAATTATTACCAGGAATATATTAAGGTGGGGGAATTGGTATCAGGGCTGACCTGAAACAGTGTTAACATACAGAGTGGATGGAGAGAGACAGAGAACAGAAGATATTCTATTTGTTCATAATGCACTCATTTTTAACCTTAAAACCCTGAATAACAATGAGAAGTGGTAAACAAAGAAGCAGAACATTATGTCATCATGTACTGCTATCTCGAAAGAAATAGTTGGAATATTTAAATGACCAGTACAGCTTGAGCTCTGAAAGTAAGATTCATTGTAACTGGAATCCTCTGGCTGCATGTAAGGATTGCACATGGTCTGGGGTTTTTTTTAAAGGCTTTTATAAAGGCATTTGATTTTGATGGACAATTTCTAGACTTAAGTACATGCCCAAGCAATTTCAGTTTAGCTCAATATGGTGTGGAACATCAGCTGTGTCGGTAGTTTGGCATTTCTAGTTCTATCTAGCCACTGAGTACCTCACCTCTTAAGTCAGCTTTTAGTCCTAATGCACTAACATGGGAAATAGAAGTAATAATAATTAGAGGTAATTTTTAAAGTGGTATTGGAGAAGAGATAACATTTTGCTAAGCTAGACTTGTTCTTGCTTTTATGTTCCAGACAGATATTTATATGGTTGAGTTAGTCAGAAATGTTAATGGGAAATGAACTTTTGAGTATCATTGCCTGATAACTGACACTGAGGAGGGAGAATAATAACTGCAGCTGTGCCCTACTGGATTGATCTGACAGCAGCTTAGGAAGACATTTTTCTTGGACACTAATGTAGCCTGGGAGAGTTTCTGACTAATCACAGCTACTGATCACAGTGTTCAAATACTGAGTAATGATGGAACAGTTTCTGTTCATTCCATCAGAGTAGAGAAATGTGTAAAACTAAATCAATGAAGGCTTTTGTGTAAGAAATGCATTCATGAAAATCAGGACTTCCTCACTGACAAGCCAGAAGTATGAAAAGAAGCTATCTTCATCAGAGAAGTTATTAATTCCAAATTACTCAGCTCTAGCAATTTATTAATAATGATCAAAGAACCTCTTAGGGGAAAATAAAACAACTCTTCATGTTAATCATGACATGATCTTATTTGTTATTTATATCAAGTAATGTCAAGGTAAACCTGCAGTCTTGTCTCATAAAATGGATGTTGTAACATACATCACAGTGTAAGGCAATTTTCTGGAGACAAAAATATCCTGAAAGACAATGAAGGAATTTAGAAGTTTTGGTTGAAACTGGAATGAGGGGTTTTTTGTATAGAGGCATGGCTGTGATGACAACTGAACAAAAATTGTCCTGAGAATCCTACTTGGTTACTGACAAGAACAAAACGCCTGCTCTGGGAGGAAATCAGACACTCCAAGATAATTGAACAGAGGCTGAGGAATTAACAGTTACTAGATGGCTTTGGCAGGAGAGAAAAGATAAACCTTAGAGAAAGTAAATCAGCAGGAAAATATATGTGGATGTGCACAGGTTCTTATGCAAAATATGCTGTCTGTCTTTATAAATGTGAGTGCTAATAGCCAAGAGTGGAATGGTTTTGGTTTTTCCAAAAAGAAAGCAGGATTTTTTTTCCCTTCTTTCTCGATAGTGAACTAAGGTATCTGGTAATTTGCTCAATTTCAGCATTCAAGGTCTGGAGAATGATTTTGAAGATTTGGTCCAATCATTCTTTTAATTAAGCACTAAAAAAGTTCAGTGAGACTGAATAGTAAGATTGAAAGAGTGGAACTTTTAAAATGAAAATATAATTATTCATGGGTCATTCCTTTTCAGATTTCATTTAATCAAAGACCCAATAAAAGCACATGTTGCGAGGTGGCTCATTTTAAAAAATTTCTTCAACTTCTTAATCTCATTTTTAAAATTGTAGTCATTAAGAGACTAATTTTGAGATTCCCTCCAGAGTTTTCTTAATCAGGCATGTTTTATTCTGTCTGTGGTAGCTGTGAGTTAAGGCTCACTGAGAAAAGTAGTTAAATACCTGTTTAAGTAGATGCTTCTGGCTGCAGAGCATTAGAAGTTCACATGCAAAACTGTAGTGCATTGGTAAATTGTGCCTCAATGTAAGTTTGTTAAGAAAATAAGTGCTACCATAAAATTAACTGAACATGTTAGGAAATTGTACTCTGGTTTGATAGCATTTTGTTGTTATGTATATTACCTTTAGTCTTTTCTAGCATATGGCAATAGATGAGATTTAAAATTTTAACTGGTTATTAATGAAACCTAGTACTTGCTTCTTTCAGTTTTGGAACTCAAGAAAAAAGCTTACTACAACTTTATAATTCCTTTCACAAAATAGAATGTATTCTTCTGTCTCCTCTTCTGTATTGGATGAGAGGCTCAATCAGGAAACATTACCTGGCTGAACAAGGGAAGAATCACAGATATTTCATTATTGTCTGTATAACAACATACAATTCCATATCCACAGAAATACTGTGACTTTTAGCATACCTTTGATTTTTGTGGCTCTGCAAATGAGTTAGACATTTAAGTTAATAATATTTGTTGAGCATGAAGTACTTGAGCAAATCAGAAATTTATTCAGAAAGTTCCTTATCTTAATAAGCAAGAACAGGACCGTAGCTGCTCTTCAGCACCATAATCCTTTCCACAATTTCATGAAAACTAGGTTATTATCTTTATTTGGTATTTTAAATTTTGCATCAAATGCATTAATTTCAGTCCTTTCATGTGATAAATCCTAGTTTTCCAATTTACTAGGAATTAATTACTGATAAAATATTCTTTTAGAAAATTTGAAATATGTATTGTCTACTAGTTCTGTCATCCTTCCAATATCCTGGTACTACAGGATGCACTAAACTCTGAAATGAGGTATGAAATAGAGTTTGTACAGATTAAATGTCTGATGAAGGATGCCCTGGCTATGGAGAGTTCAGTTATTTGTTAGAAGAACTTTATACACCACAGCCTTAATTTGACCTAAACCCAGAAACCAGAGTCATGTGATTAAACTGCAATATTGCTAAAGAAGTGGCTCAACATTCAATTGAAAATTCTGCTTGGAGACTATATGGTATACAAAATAGAGTCACTGGTCTAAGTTTTGCTGAGATGTATTAGAAATCAATGCAATTCTGCATTAAGCCTTCCCAAGTACTATAGAATCAAATTGAAACAGACACATAATTGTTACAGCTGTGGCAAGTAAAACAGTGCAGCAAATGCCACCCATGAATGACTAACTTATTTGACTCAATGAAAGAACAAAAAATAGAGTTTGAAAACTTCTTTTGTCTGTCAAAACCGTGATCTGACTGAGTTTTACTTGGACTTGGAATTTAAAAAAGAAGACAATCCTTTTAAACAAGATGACAGAGTTCTTTTAATGGCATCTCCAAAGCCATTTTGAACTCCGTGTCATCCAAGACTCAATTTCTACATATAAACAAGAAGATACTTAGTGTATGTGAGGAGGATTGTCTGTTGTGTACTAGGCAAAGTAAATCAATTCATCTTTCTAGGTGAGAGTCTGGCTTTTCAAATTGCTCAAATGTGGTTGCTCTGAGAGTGAATGAAATCCCTCATCTTTCTGTTGAAGTCTCATGGAAGCTGATAAGTATTCAAGAGGAGCCATGTGGGTTTTCTTTAACCTGGGTAGTAGGTTATAGAATAGAATTTGAATTAAACTAAAATAATTTTGAACTGTGTTTATCACCTTTGTGATACTCCACACTTAATAGCATGTAGAAAGAACATTGGGAGCTCTGGAGATACAGGCTCGGTGCTTATGAGCTGTTCTGCTCTGAGGTGACAGGGGTGACTTTATACTCCCTCCTGCACCCTTCTGCTCTCCCACTGGTAGCGTAACATGTGCTGCATAAATAAGTACAACTACATCTTGCCACAGTGATTCCACATACAAGCAAGAGTGCAGAAGTTTCTGCATCAGCAGCTTGGGTTCATAATAGACTGCAAGGTAAATTGAAAGCTGTTTGCTTCCCTTTAAACTGCTATGTTTTGGGTCCTGATGTTCTTCACAAACAATTAAATTGAAAGCAATCTCTATGAGATTTTGCTCTCTTCCAGAAATGAATTAATAAGAATTTTCAATTTCTTGCTGTTAGCTCTTAGGCAGAGCTGGAGGGTATTAGAATAAAATTGTGCTTTGTTGTGTGTTTCTTGATACACTGTGCTTTCCCAAACCACTGTGGTCTCTGGAACAGGTAGGAGAGGCCATTTCCTCATCTTTTCCTCTGTGTCTGGACTTTTAGAGGACCTCTCAGTTCTGGTAGGATAACTCCACATATAATGCAATCATGACTGTTATTTTGATTTCTATATTGAGAAATGGAGTAGGTGACTGCTAATATATACTTGTTGCCTGCATCTTCTGAGCCCTTTTATTAATACTTGTACTATACAGAGATTTTTAAAAAGCATCTTTTTCATCTGGTTTGTTACTTGTTATTTAATGTAGTGTTTGTTCTCTCATGTTATAATCTCAGACAGTGGTCTTTGCTGGGTAACAGACTACCAGGTTTGAGAACTCAGTGAGGATTCAGCATGTGACAGATTTTTTTCATCTGAACATTTCTGGGATGCTTTCTATCTGAAAGCCAATCCAAAGGTGTGCTGGTTGATTCTGTTGTACTGCAAAGCAACAGATAATTAGACAATCCTTGTACTCTTACAGAGGTAACATTGGATCATTTGCCCTGATTCTTTTCTTAATATTTCATAAATTCTTGGCTGTTAAACTTTTATTCATTAGCTTCACTTCTGCAAGGATCAACTCAGCTATTTCAGATGTGTACATGAACATGAAGAATAGAGCCACAATGTTTCATTCTTTCAAGTCACAGTCCCAGATGCATCTAAACTAGTTTGATGATCATTATCCTGCTGTAGTAATTTAAGTACCTTATTGCCAGCGTGCTTTCTAAGACTGCAGTCAGAACTCTAAGCTTTTAGTCTAAGCTGTGCTCTGCTTCTGTATTCTTGGTTGAGAGAATGTTATATTTTGTCTACCAGTTTTGAGAATCTCAATTGGGCTAACGATGTTCAAATGCCCTTTAAACAGAGACAGTATGGTTGTGCCTTTCTTGCACTTCTTTTGGTAGATAGGTTATAAAAATTTTCTGGGTCTGAGGAAAAAACTAACAATAAGTACACAATTGAAAATAACAGTTTTTTGAAAGTGCTGGATTATATCAGAGAAATATTTGGATGTGTGTTCTAATGTGAGCAGTTTCTATGTTTCTGTTTCAGTGTTTACTCCAGTAGGTGATTCTCTAGGAGTAACTCTCAAAAATAACTTGGTTTAGCAGCTTCTCACCACTCTTAATTTGTAATTTTATTGTTTTATTATTATTTGGTAATTTTATGATGTTTGTATTACTATAGAACTGCAAGAACGCTAACAGCTGATTCAGAAAGGTGACTCTCCCTTGTGAACCAGCATAATCTGATACACAGAACAGACAATGGGCATCTGTTTAAATAATTAACTCCACAGAGGCAGGCAAACAGATCCTTGGTCTGTCCTGCAACAAACAGCTTGAAAAACAGGTCTGAAGCACTCAGGAATTAATAACAGTACTGTATGGGGAAATAATCTTTAATGTTGTTTGATGAAACCTGTGGTGGTTTGTCATTACAGTCAGGTCCTTAGTAGAGTAGATGCCAAAGCTGCCTTAATGTTTATGTAAGTCATAAATACTGAAGCAACATATGTATGTATATATTTCTTTTATTGACCTGTTCTTCCAGCTCATTAAACACAGCTGCTGCTTACTATCAGGAGAAAATGTGATGAAAGTCATTTGAAGAGGGAGATGATTGGCTGTATTAAGTCCACCATGTGTTGTTTATTTTGCTTCCTAAAAGGGAATCCATTCTTCTGCAGATGCTTGCCAGTACAGAGTCATCACTAAGTGAGGTGAAAAGAGAAAATTATAACAAAGTGTAATCTGATACAGTTAATGAGAGTGAGTGCCTTTTCCAGTGGCACTGGATAATGATAGGTATCCTCCTGTCAAAAATGTAGAGGTAAAAAGGGCTTACCTGAGCTGTCTTGATTTTCAAATGCAGTTTGATTTCTAGTCTGCATTGAACACTGAATGGCTAATTGTATCATTTCCATGTCCTCTAATTATTCAACTGCTTATAGGGGAAATGGAGACCAAGGAATGTGTCAAACACCCAATTCCTGTTAATTTAAAAATCATGTTTCTTACTCCTTATTTAACTTTTCTACCATATTCCTTATCTTGTTTTGTGTCCTTGTGAACCATTGCAGATGATGACATCAAATGAAATACGTATCTTACATGTAAAGTTGAGAGTTTAAGGAAGCTGACTGTTGTCTCTCCTTGGTGAGGTTGCTGTACTTCACTGTGCGTTAGTTACTTCCAGAAATAGCTGAAATATTTTCTAAAGTGCAGGTTTTGATTTTCAAGCCTTTGTTCAGGAAATTCCCTGAGATTGTGGATACGGTT
Organism: Turnix velox; assembly: GCA_013400935.1. Classification (NCBI taxonomy): domain Eukaryota; kingdom Metazoa; phylum Chordata; class Aves; order Charadriiformes; family Turnicidae; genus Turnix; species Turnix velox. The sequence continues at coordinate 707,413 of VZTY01028959.1, forward strand.
TATGTAAACAGGAAGGAATTTTGAAAGACTTAAGAATTTTATAGTACTTGCTATACTTTGATTCCATGTCCACTAAATCAATAAAAAAATTACTGATTACATGTCTCATGAAACCAGGTATTCCATGAAGGAAGGTTTAATTTAGAGGTGCAGAGATATATCTGAAAGGACAGTCTGCTGCTGTAACAAATTAATTCAGTGCTGCAAAGAAAGAGTGAGAGAAGTTTATTGTTCTTCCTGAAGAAACAGGACAGTGAGCATGTCCAGTTTTAAAATGCCATGCGTTTGAAACTGCCCTATGTTTCTGCTTTATTTTACAATTTTAAAAAATGGAAATATTTAACTCTGAGTTGTTTGATACTTTACTTTTTAATGGGGATGCTTTTTGATGCTCCTGATCTTTTTAAAAGCAGATAAAGCAAAATGCCATCAGCAGCAGAGTGGTGTATAGGCCACCTCATTTATACAATGAGACTTTATGTCCCTGCGATGTTAAAAAGAAGCAGCTGATTGAAGCATCAAAATGTCTTGATTCTTTTTCTCTGAAAGACACCAGGTCACTGCACTGGCTTAGGGAATGAGAAGCTGATAACTGAATTCTTTCCACTCTTCCTGCTCTGACTGTGCCTTAATCCAGTGACTTAGTCTTTTCTGGAGGGGGAAAGAGGTGAAAACAACCTAAAAAAATGAATATTTATGTACTTATTACTGTAATTTAAATTCACTCATTGAATCCAGCTAGTACATGCAGCTTCCACCAGTGGGAGGATCAAAACCTGTAGAAGTGCAAATACTGCTATTGAGAAGGCTTTCTTCACTAAAATAAAAAGAAATTAAAGAAAACCTTCTGGATAATGAATGAGTATCATCAAAATGAGTGCATTATGAGGAAATGCATTCCTAGATGCTCTTTATATACTATCCTTGTGTTTTTCTTTCATAGCAAAAATAATTAAGGCAAGAAGCATACTGCTACTGCCTAATGTGTATCTACATATGTATCTATATATCCTGGAAGTACTGTTAATTCTGTTTTGTAGTGATCATCACTTAACTGTAAAAAGATAGTTGACATGCTCAACTTGCTTACGTGGGAGAAACATGGTAAAGGAGGATACTAGTTTTCCCATTTTTAGTCTTCAATTAACTGCATAAACAATGATGAATGGGAGAATAGTAAACTTGTACTCTGCCATACTGGATGGTTTTTCAATGAAATGATGAACCAAACCTGAGCATGGGGACTTTTCTGGACAGCTGGAAACTGCCTCCCCTGACCCATCCTAATCCCAGCACTGCTGACAAAAGAAAGCAGTGCTCTTCTAGTGTGGAAGAATCCAGAAGGGTTGCAAAGGGTGCTTATCAGAAGAAAACTAGAAGCCTATGCTGAACTTACTGTGATGCCATGAATATTTTTCTCTCTCAATTATTATTTATTGTCTACTTATTTAGTCTATCTCATGAACAACCTCAGTATGTAACCTCATAATGGAAACATTACAGAATATTTCATGCTTAGTTAGAGCCAAATTTGTCTCTTTGTTTAACAAAGATACCCATTTACAGGGTATTACAATATAATGTATCCACTTTGTATTTTAAAGTAATGGCCTGACATTGATTTTTGAAAAAATTAAAATGATCAGAGAATAATAATAATGATATTATTGATATTGCATACTGATTAATGGCGTTATTTTTATCTTTAGTGACAATTCCTAGGGGACACAGTTTCAAATTAAGCCATGCTCGTTAGCTGCTATGTCCAGTGCCACAGACCTTGCCTAACAATGCTTATGATCTTAAGATAAGAGATGACAATAAGATGTGGCTGTAGTCGTAACACTTTCATAATCTGTGTTTTATTGACTGCGAAGGGCATTGCAGCACAGGTGAATTTTAGGGCGAAAAACTGAGTTGAGAATGAGGGGCTCCATTTTTTTTTTTTTGCAAGTATGAAAGTAATTGTAAAAGGGTCTTTTCTAAAATCATGTACTGGGACAGTAGATATAGATACATACACTAATTTGCAGTAGGTCCCCTGCCATATATACTGGCTCTGAGATCTGTATGGATCTCTCTGGTGACTGGAATAAACAGCTAAGTAAAAGCTCACTATTGACAACCATAGCAGGGCATATGCTAGTCGCGTATCTGAAAAGACTGGAGAGTGCTGTCATATTCAGTAACTATTCTACCTTTGGTAGAATTTTCATCTGCAAGGAAATGTGAAATACAAATTACTTAATTATAAATACAAGTTACTTTAAAAATAAAGCTGTGTAGTAGCTGTCAGTTACTGGCCTGACCTAGAAGTCTTCCTCAGTGAAGGTGGGGCTCATTAAAATAGAAATTTACATAAGCTAATGAAGCAGTCACAGAAATCTGCTACTAAAACTATTATAAAGCAGTGTTTCAAGCCATTAAATTTCAAACCCCTAACTGTAAGAGATCTAATAATCTTTCCATACCCAATTGGGGATTTTATGCTATTTTCTATGTTCATTCATACGTCACAAGGATTTCTGTGGTTCCTGCTGCCAGACCTATGTCCTGAGTTAGCTCCCACTAATACACTTTAGTACCAGTAGTCAAAATATAGTATCTTGCACTCCAGATATTCTTCATTCCAGATATTTTCCCCATTCCTGACCCTGTAAACAGAACACATCTTCAGGATACTTTTCTTCGGTAGTCCTTGAATGTAACAGCAGGAGCTGTGCTTTATTTGGCTGTTGTCTTTATCTAACCTGTTTAGAGAGTGGAGCTCTTAGTCAAATGTCCTGCTGATTTCAACACAGCAATGAAGTAGATTTTCAAAGACATAAAATCATACTGAGACAGAATATTTTTAAAATTCCAACTAGTGAGTTTGTTCTTAGTTTAAAATGGTTATTCTTACACCAATACAGCTCATTCTGGTAACAGTCCTAGAAGAAATGCTTATGAATGTGTATGAGAAAAGCTGTTTATCATGAGGTACTCATTTTCAAATGGTTTCCCAAAGCATCACAGTTTTGAAAACTTTTTTTCAGCATTTGGATGTTCGTAGAAGTCTTAGCACCAGCAATGTATTTGTGTGTCAGCCAAATACTTCTGATAGCTGGAGGGAATTCTTGCATTTGAGGATGTTTCCAGGAAATTACCTCTGCAGTTAAATGCTTGTAATTTTTCCATTGTGGTGGCACAGTCCTGACTTTCTTACTGAAGGGAAAACTGGACTGATTTATGTAAGCACATGCTTTGTATAGTTGTGGTGCACTGGCATTTGATTCAATGCCCAGTGTTACCTGTTTTTTGTAAGCTTTGGTTTTCTCCTTTGAGAGAGGGTAATGTTCAGACTATGCTTTGTGTCACCCAGAGCCTGCTGGTTGAGTCACACAGCAAAGCTATCAGTCCTGCCTCTTACATCTGTGGCAATTCTACCCAGAGGAGATGTGGCAAGACAGTGAGTCCCCAGTGGGATGTAATAGAATGGAAACAGATGGTGTGCTGAAGAAAATTTCAGGGGAGGGATTACATTTTCCAGTTACTGTCTTTTTGATTTCACTGTTATTGTCTGATGAGTTGTGTCAGATTTGATCCTTCAGATTGAAAAGCTGCTCCTCAATGTGCTCCCAAATGTACAGATGAAGTAAATGGCTGCTGCCAATGTACTCTTTCAGAAACTTAATTTTTAAAATGTGTATTAGGAAGGGCATTTTGTTTTGTCATGTCTGCTGCATGAATTTTGCTTTCAGCTGAGGATTTTTTTCCTATCATAGTTTATGTTGGTGACTAGGTTTTCAGTAGGCTACTGTGTTTTGATCCATATATCCCTTTGTAATTTATTCTTGGACAAGATGAGCAGAAATGCTCAAGAACTCAGAAGAGCCCTACCTCTTGGGAATGTAAAGAATGCATGGTGGTGACTTTTGTCATCAAGAGTAAGGGTCCTGCTTCACCTAAAGGCTTGCAATTGCAAAGCAGGTTCTCTGCCTCTAGACCTGAGGAGAAGCCGGTGGCTTTTCCAGCATAGCCTCTGGGCAAGCTAATCCTGAGTCCTGGAATCTAGATCTTTTCTTTACAATTTTCAGGAAATTCTGTCAAAGTAGACGAGGCTAAAAATAGGTGTAGGGTTTTTTAAGAAGCAATGTCCTGTGCTATCCAGAAGATAGAGACCAATGTTGAAGCTGATTTTTTTTGTACAAAACAGGACACAAATTGGATCATCTTTACTGAAAGAATGCAGGGTACTCTGGAATCAGTGTGACTTTTCATTCTTTTTAACTTTAATTTTTTTTCAAGAAAGTTTGAGTTATGGAGAAAGTGGAAGATGTTTAATTCTATTGATTGAACAATGGTTGGGATAGATGTAGCTTTGCCTTTGCATAGCAGGGAGATTGTAGTCCTGCTTTCCCAGTTCTTTAGTGCCTCACACAGTATGGTTGGCATCCCTTGCATCATCATTCCTTCTTCTTTTTCATAGTTTCCTGAATAAAAACATGCTTTGATTGGCAAGCAAATACATGACAAATTGTATTTGTGAAACAGACAATAAAAACCAAAGCCCAACTGTTTGCCTTCTAAGTATAACAGTAAAAGAGTTCACCTAGTTGTGAGATTCAAGATAAATTATGAACACTTCCTTTGAGAATTCTAGTCTTGGGGGCCACACAATAACTCCCCCTCAAGACCACATGAAAGCTTGCTGACAGCTTCAGACCTGGCATGTATTGAAAGGACAGCACTGTATTTACAAGAACCTATGACGAAATTATTACAGGTTGTGACATTCAAAATATAACTGAGATGAGTGGTTTTCTTCAAGCTGGTATTAAAATAAACATTGTGTAAAACAACCTGCCCTTTGCAGACTGGAGACTAGAAAAGTCTGTATTAGTCCAAACTTGAACAGGTGAATTATAAGTAAACATTTCTCTACTACCTGGGAACTCCCAGACCTTTCATTCCATGATTATTTTTGCTGATTATTAACTATTATTATTTTGCCTGATAAAAATTCAGGAATACAAAGAAATGCCAGACTATTATTTCCAAATGAAACTTTTTCTGCTCAGTAGAGAAGTGTATAATTCTTTCATCCTCCCCATATCATTTGCATCTACAATCCCAGACAAAATCTGTTCTTCTAGCCATGATTCTATGCTACAGATGCAGTAATAGCTAAAGAAGATTATTGAATGCACAAACATTATCCACATCCATCTTATCAATAAATGTGTCATGAGCCAATTTGATGCAATTACATAGAGGTTCCCTTTCTGCAATACCGGTAGATCATTTTGATGTGCAACTTCAACAATAGTACTTTAAAATACTTTATCTATTGAAAAAAAGGAATCAAAACTTATTTTCAGCAAAAGGATATTACCTAGATGTTTATTGTAAAGGAAGATTTGATAGCTTAACTTCAAAAACGGCAATAGAAAATCTTTCATTTAACTGATGTGGAATCAGAACTTAAATCTTGGACCCAATTAAGCCCCTGCTCTGCTCCAGCAATGGCCAAACATTATTGTGCATTCTCCCATACTAGAGGTGGTTTTGATTCTTATTATAAAAAGACAGCTCTACATATGAAAGCATAAACAGAAACAGACCTTTTCTGTATCATTCCTTCCTATATGCTTACATTTCATTTGGTCTTATTTTTCTTTCCTCTCAGTTAAAATCAATGTGTTGATTTATTCCATGATGGAAGATGAGGCTTTAAAAGAGTTTTGACTCTTTGAATTGGATTGCGGTACAAGGAATAGGTAAATCAAAATGAAGTTGAAGTTTGTGGTAGGTCATAATGATAGGTTTCTTCTGCTTCCTTTTATTTAGTGTTGGCTTATTTATTCAGGCTTAGAAACTTATAAACATTGTAAACACACCTGGAAATGTAATCTACTTATTTTCTAGGTTTTCATGGCTCATCTTCCTGTGTTTGTATTTTTTAAAATCTCTATCCTGTAGTGATGTTGCAGATAATTAGCTTATTGGAGCCATTTCCTGTTGTTACTACTTAAGTCCCATGAGTATTTTCTTTAACATGTTTTGAAAGAGCACATGGGTAACATGTTTCATGTGTGACTCGGAAGAATAGGAAGTTTCCAGCCATTCAGAATGTTTGAGTCAGCTGTTCTGTGCTACTTTCTGAAGCTTGAAGAAACAAGAGAATAATCAGTTTTGAGGCAAAAACAGGCTGTGGAATTCATATCTGCATTTGTGAGAGACTGGACAAATTATCATGCAGCTGTGTAGCCTCCACAATGGCTGCTTCTCAAGCAGCCACATTGCTGATCTCATCATGCAATTTTTCATCTGTAGAATTATAGTATATTGGAGGATTGTAAGGAATTATATACAAAACGTAGCATATAGTGAGAAAGTATTCCACCATGCTGTCTCAACCAGACTGTGGGATCATAAGTAATGCATTGGTAAGAGGAATTCACAGCACAAGCACCTATTGCTATTTCATTTGCTGATCCAGTTTTGAAAATTAAAACATAGATTAAGAATAGTAAGTAGTTTACTAGCTTAGTCATTATTTTTTTAGAATGACAGCTGTATAGACGTAGTTATCTTCTTATGTAAGGGTAGATGTTTTGCAGTTCTCAAAGTACTTCATTATGTATGGAAATGGTGCCATTAATGTGTGCATAATTCTGTGAGCATGAGCTCTGAATTCATCCAGCTCTAGGAGAGGAAAGACCTGTGCACATACCCACAGAGGTGATCCTGTCTTACCCTGCTGAAGTCAAGTGGGTTAAATTGCACATATGTCATGCTATAATTCCACACACTCTAGTTGGAAAATGGAGGTTCCATGGGGAACACCAAGGGCAAGTTAGGATAAGTAGACTTCAGTAAGCACTGGAATGTAGCTACATTTAGACTAAAATAGACATTTAGTTAAAACTTTGATTTATGTCTTTATTAATCAGAGTCTGAACTTATTGTTTCACTTGGTCTGCATTGTTCCTATCATATGGAATCAATGAAGAAAGCATCCTGATTTTTTCTTCTGCAAAAGGAGTTATATATTGCTAATTGAGGAATTCTTTGAAGCATTTCTGTGTTGTAGCAGTATTCATGCTTTGAAAGGCTCATAGGATTTTAGAGAGTTATATATGTCTTTTTGTTCATCTCTAATGAAGTTATAATAAGACACCAAATCTCTCAGAATCATTTTTCTAAAATGAAATACAAAACCAGTACTTGTTGCACTATCTCAGTACTGTCAGCAGTGTGTGATAAAATAGTATAAAAACAAATTACAGCAGCAACAACAGCAGGGTTTTTTCTGCATAAACATAGGAAACATTACTTTTCTGTGCATTTTTGTTTGACTTATTATGACTCCAGGCAAAACTGAACCAGCTCTGGGGATTATTCTACATGAATTTCAGAAATAGTATAGTAGCTGTGGAACTACTGTCAGCTAGCTCTTATGAGGTTCATGTCAGTGGGAAAAGTTCTCATCGCATTTGGAAAAATATTGGAAAATGAAATGAAAGTGCTTATTTTTAGACCAGGCCAGAGTGACCATAGTAGAAGACTGTCATGACAACTCCCTGTGAACAACTGTCCGTTAGTTTCTGTACTTCTGAATGGCTGCAGTTCCTGTAGACTAAGACATAAATGCCCTTGAAGTAGTACTCAGAAGTTATGTTTCTAGCTTTTTTAGTGAGTATGTGAAAATTCCGCTCCAGCATTTCAGCAATGTAATTCTTTTGTAATTAATGATCTCATCTGTGTGTTTGTTTCCCTTTCCCAAATTTCTTAATGTGCACAGTAGAGCTGAGCCTGACTTCTCTGCACAACCTTATGCCATTGAAGGTAATAAATCTCTATTTCCCTCTCACTTTGAAAAATAAGGTTCTTTCAAAATCATTATGTGACAATATGGCTCTAAAAGAACCACATAATATTCTAGCAGCAGGACTCCTCTTAGTGGTGTTTTAATAACTGTGGAATTACAGGATGTATAATGGCTGTGGTTTACAATATTGCAGGTAAATGCTATTTTCACTTTCCCTGCAAAAATTATTTCTCATACAAACTTCAAAATTACTTTAAATACTGTAGACTGATAGAAATATTTTATTGTGTTTGTGTTTTTTAAACCCCCTAAATGCATAAATTTGAGTTATGTGCATTAGTTTTTCTTATCCAAATGCACATAAATTGTATATAAAATCAATGAATTTTATTGTGCTACAATATGTTACACAACATAAAACCAATAAAAATAAATAAAATAAATTGGACCTCAACATAAATAAATTAGGATTTTTCAAGAATCTGTGTAAGATATATGGGAATGATTTCTTTAGCATCAAAGTATCTATAATCTAAGTTTCTTGAGTTAGTATATCTGTAATTTACAATTGCAAAAGAGAGAGATGTGACTGACCACATAGTGAATAAATGAATTAGTGAATTTCTTTAAATTTGAAAGTAAGACTTTTGTTGGTATTTTTCTGTTCTGTTTTAGTATTCTTCTGTTCACAAGGCTTGCATACCTTTGTATTGGTTTACCTTTAGGAACTTTTAAGCATGAAATTTGTGTGCCCCTGTAAGGTAAGATTAAAACATATTCTCTAGTAGTCACAAGTTTGAAATAAATGAAAAACACCTTAACAGGACCATTATAAAGCTTACCCTAATAAAGAAGGCAAAATAACTGAACTTGACTCTCAGGAAATTACAGGCAAGAAACGGAATTTAGCTGCAATGCTTTATTATGGGAAAATCTTATAAATTTATGCTGTTTATAGCTACACTTAAAAATTAGAGTAGTGAAAATATTTATTGTACTGGTAAAGTAAAAATAAAGTAACTGATACTACTCCTGATGAGTAAATGATGTTTAGTCCCTTGTTCACTATACAGTTGGAAAGTTGCAGGGTCTGGATGGAATGAATGCTTCCAAATGTTGCATAAAAATGAGCAGTGCACATGGAATGTATATATTTCTGTGTTTTTCAGTTTTACATATTGTACTTTTAGCATGTGGTACAGACAAAACTAAATTATAGCCCCCCAAACTGCAGCTATCTGAAGATAAATATTTCTAGTGATGCTAAATTTTTCAAAGGCAGTTTTCATAATATGTTATCATGATTTCAGGCTGCAACCTGCTAAGTTTTTAGGCACAGACAGCCAAATATAAAGTGTATTCTATTTCTTTTGTTTTTTACTTAAGGTAAAATTTTGTAAATTTCCTCTATTAAAACCAGGACATCACTTCTACTGTTCTCTGAAGCAGCTGATGCTACAGACACTGGAGAACAAACCCCATACTTTACAAAGCAGTAACTCTGATTTTCTGTTTCTGTACACAGTCTTCTCTGGTTCTAAACTACTTTCTCTCAGAAAATGTTTCATGTATTCTGTGCTGTGTTGATCCTTTAAGAACAATTTAGCCTATCAAAACTTGAAAAGCATATAAACAGTAGCATTTTAGATGACTGAGATGTCATAAACCACAGAGAAGTGAGTTAATTTCTCTTTTCCCTAATATACAAGCACCTGTAATTTCCCTTCCATTTGCTGGTGCTTGGGTGCACCTGGTTGTTGCTGTGTTTCATGATAGTAGCTTCATCTGAAATTGTATTTTGAATTTGCTAATAGCACTCATTGTAATTACTGTGTACTACTTAATTGGAATTCATGTAATTATTATTTTAAACTACTTTACGTGCTCTGATTTGAATTTTTAATTTAGAAAACACATAGTTAGATCTTCGATCTGATTCCCTTTGGATCACTGAGGATGTTGCTTACATTTTAATGTTTCAGGTTATTTGTATGCATCAATCTAGACTCTTGCATAAATGATAGTACTTGCATGTACTTACAAAGTTACTGTCAGTCCAGTGCAGTCTTTTTGAAGTTCTAAATCAGCTTTCAGTCACACAGTAGTTTAGATTTGAGATTTTAAAATCAAATAATATATAGGTATAAAATACATCTTTCTAAGTAATGCAAGTTTCCTATCCATGCCTTTTTGTATGCACACTGTTAATAAAAATGTCTAGATGTGCATGTATACCATTTTTATTATTTATACTTTATTACAGAAAAAAATAAGTATGTCGTTTCATCACATGGACAATGTGGTTCTATCTTTCTATCAAACGTAGAATGACCTTACAGAGTTTATGGAGATGATGGTAGGAAGTGATTGAACAAGAATGGTTTAAAGAGGTTTGATGTAACTTTCTACTTAACTGTGTCCTCTAGATGTGCTTGTAACAGCTGATACTGTATTATTCATTTTCTGTACAAGTACAGAGGGTGTAATTTCCATACAAGGTCTGGGGGAAACTTTCTCCTGTGAATGGTTGCAGTCCTAGTGTCCTGATACATTAACATCAATGAGGGAATTATTCCAAAGCAGGACCTAAAATATCACCAGGTTTTTATTGACATGGCACCAAGCCTGTCCCATGTGCAATGTAATAAGGCAGAAACTATTTCAACACAGTAATTTGGACAGCCTTACTTTGTTTAGTCCATCTCCAAATGTTCATGAAAGGAGTCATACAGTTATCTGTGTTCTGTTATTTAAAGCGTAAGTATGTCTCATGAAGTAAATCTCAAAGATTTTAATTAAGTTAGGCTAAAATAAGACTTGAAGTATAGAAAGAATCTTTGATATCAAAATGAGCTCATATAATTTCCTAAAATAAAAGTTAATACAGACAAGTTAATATTCCTTCAGTAAAGAAAATGAAACCAGAATTATAGGTTTAGTTTTAGATGTCTTGAATACTCAGCTCTTACAAAGTCCTGTTTTCTTTCTGTCTCTCAAGTAGGCCATGCTTGAGCCAAGTCTTGATGGAGATATGTCTTTATATCTTTATATAAGTTTCCTTATTGCCATGAACTTACTGGTCACTTGCTCTTGAAACATAGAAAGTAAACTTAATCCTTATAGAAGGCCACTGTTGAATGTGTTACCATGGGAGTTAGTTTCCTTGCAGTGGTGTGTGAATTCAGTATATTCATCTTAATTCAGGCAGAAATACACTTTGCTGTACCGTTCTAGCATCTCACAGCTGCATGTAACCTGTTAACATCATCTACGACCTGTGTGTATCTCAGTTAGAAATACTGTAATGCCACAGAGAGAAAGTCATACTGTGAGAAAATATTAAGATGCTATTTGCAGCAGGACAAGTTTGTAGACCTTTTGTTTTTATCATTTGGAAGACTTGTTGAGGGCTTGCAGATTCACAGAATCACAGAATGACCCGGGTTGGAAGGGACCTCAAGGATCATGCAGTTCCAACCCCCCTGCCTAGCAGGGCCACCAAACAAACACATTTACTAGATCAGGTTGCCCAGGGCCCCGTCCAGCCTGACCTTGAACACCTCCAAGGACGGGGCATCCACAACCTCCCTCAGCAGCCTGTTCCAGGACCTAACCACTCTCCTAGTAAAGAACTTCCCCCTAACATCCAACCTAAATTGTCAGATGCCAAATAATACAAGAGCTCCAGCAGCACTGCATTGCAGTTAATGGCCTGTCATTTCGGGGCTTTCAAGACTGAGGTTGGATTTATGTCATGTTTCTTCTCAACATATGTGTAGATGCCTTACATCTTTGAGCTTCACATGCAATTTAAAGACCAGTGTTAACATTTTCAAACAAAAGTGCATGCACAACAGGAACTTCTTCATGTATGTGCACCTTTTGTCTTCATTGCTGCAGCTTGGAGCTTTACTGCTCCTTGCACCACTTCTTCATCATTGCTTCTGTTGCTCCTTCTGGCACATTTTCTTATAGGAGCCAATCTTTTATTTTCTTTTTTCTGTTTTATTTTCTTTTTTTTTCCTCCCTAACCTTGATATATGGCCTCTATCTCAATGCCAAAGCTCTCCTTTTTCTTAACTGGAAATGATTGATAGAGCAAGAATAACAATGGAACACTTCATGTGTCCTGACAACCTCGGCTTTTACCTGGGCCTCCCTCGAGGGACTGGTAGAAGTGTTATTCTCTGCAGGAATTCAGATACCTATGAATCTAGTGAGAAACCAAGTGGGATTTTGAAACTTGTATAGTCTGAATATCTTTTAAAAATACCTGGCTTAGAGTGCTCTGTTGTTTTTATGTCATGCAATATTTTTTGGTTTGCATAGATTGCATAATTTTGCTAGATGACCTTCAAGATTAATCAAATATAAGTTCTTATACTTTCATTTGTTTTAAATTTTAAAAAATAAGGTGAAAGACAATTAATATGCTTCATTCAAAAGCATTTATTATTTCTAAACGTGCATATATTTTGATACACATTCTGTGCAGTTCTAGTGGTTTAAGAATTTTATTATCCTTCCTGCTCTACTATAATTTAAACATGCTATTTTCCCTGTATATTTTTATTATTACAACAAATATGACAGTATCCTTTTTGAAGAATGTCTGGTTAAATTAGTTGCTTGTTTAAATATAATGAGCTCTTACGGCCAGATTTCCAAGTGAGTATGGCAGGATGCCTTCACTAAGATCATGAGATTTGTGGCAGATTATACCTAATGAAGACTAAAATTTGTGTGTCTAAGTTTAGACAGAGAAGGAAAAAAAATTTCAAAATTTACTGATGTAGAATATATGTTGAAGTGATCTTGACTTTCACAGGTTCCTAAGTCATGTAGAATTACATATTTGCTAGTAATACCTGTAGATAGAAGAGTGCTGTGGCGAGTAGTTAATGACTTTGAAAATAGACAGAAGTACAGTAGCATCTTTTTAATATGCTGACTTTGGAAGTCAATATTTAAATGGGAGCCTGTCTTCCTACTCAGTAGCCTTTCAGTTTCTTTTTTATCATAGTAGTGCTTAATTAAAATAGTTCAAAGGAGCTGGGTCATAAAACTGCATTGTTTTCTTGTACTAAAAAGAATTTCTGCACTCAGAAAGAGTTCTTCAGTTCTCATAACTTAGCAGTTGAACCAATAATCCTTTTCCCATGGTGAACCACACAATAAGAATGCCATGAGCAATTATTTAATCTTTGTAACTTGGGGTTAGTTCAGGACCACAGTGGTCTAATTAAAATATGCTTCAGTGTATCATTGATTTCTTGATATGAAAGCAAAGTCCTACTTAATTCTTCATTACTTTGAAACCAATAGTGCTGATAGCCAAGCTTTCTAATAATCATAAACGCTGAAGGGCAAAGAAGGAGACAAATGTGTCTGTCCATGAGGTCTGTAGGGGGAAAGGGAGAAGGGAAGAATAATGAAAAATCAGAAAATGGAGAGAAGAGTTTTAACTTGGAGGGGAAAACAAGGTCTATGAAATTGTTTTAAAACACTTGTTCAATCATCCAATCTAATTAAATTCTGAAGGAAGGTCTGTACTTTTCTTAAGATAAAGTTTTGCAAAACGGACTGCGTTGATAGCATCAGACACCGGAGTTCAGTGATCTATTCACGTGTCAAAACATCAACATCACAAATTCATTGCATTGCCTTACGAATGACCTCCTTTTAGCCCTGCTTTCTGTAGCTTAGAGTTTGATTCATTTGTCATGTTGCAATCCTATTTCTGGTTTAAATTTCCACTTCTGTTGAAGACATAAGTCTAAGCAGTAGTGTAAAAAAGCCTGTAACCTCATTCATAACTGTCATGACCTTTAATTCAGAAGCTGTAGCTCCAGAATAGCTGCAGTTAATAGTCTTTTCAAGAAGTCTGTTCAGTCTTTGACTAAAAATTCATGTGATAATGTTGATTAGGAAATAGAAGAGTCATGCAGAATGTGAATTGGAAAATAGAGTTTTCCCTTATTTTTTCTAAGAGAAAAAAGAAAATTGAAAATTTTATTCTCTTCATTATTTTTATTTCAATTCAGCTGTCTTGCTAGCATGCTGCTTGCTCCAATTCCGCTCTATATTTTTGTGCTTTACTGTATTTTTATGGTAAGTTGAATGATAATAACAGTGTTATGCTAATCAGGAGAAATATTTTGTTTTTTAAACATTTGAGTTTCTGTGAAATATAATCTTAGCATGAAGCTGCTGTTTGCTTATGTGCTCTTCCTCATTCATCACTAAAATGTTTGCCAAGAAAAGAAAAAAAAAAAAACAAAGCAAAACCAAATTGACAGGCTCTACCCTGCTTGTCATTAATGAAAAATAAGATGGTATAGCCAATGTCCATTTTATACTTAAGAGCTGTGAACAATTGTGAAAGGCAGGCTCTAAAAGTATCACACTGGTTGCCTTTGTATTTCTGGACTCTTCATTATTAGGATGCTAGCTCAAGCAGGAAAACATTTGCTGCTTCTTTGGAGTTAAAGCTGCACCAATTAGAGACTGAATTAGATATCTTTCTTAGGCCAGGATAAACTCCATAAAATTCAGTACAGGGAACTTCAGAAAGTTGAGTATATGAGAGACTTTAAAAAAAAAAAGTGTAAAACTAAATAAGAGCTCAAGCCCCTTTCTCTTCTCTAAATACCTCTCTTGGTATTCAGAATTTTATTTACACAAAACCAGCTCCACTGTCAAAAGAATGGCACCTGTCAAAGTCAGTGCCATCAATGTGATGTGCCAGTTCATCCTTTAGATATTTGCATCTTTTCCCACATGTCAAGGATTGCTTTGGCATGTTAAAGCAAATGCCACCAAGCTCATTTTCACAAATCTTTATTTTACTGAAATTTTTAGTATACTTCTGCTTCTTGCCTTTTCTATAATAATACATGAAATTCATCACCAGATACCCAGTGTTAGATTATCCAGCTTCTTTAAACTAATTTTAGATGGAACATCTTGTTCACAGTGAATTCAGGATCTCTTTTGCTTGTGCAAGATATATTCATTCCCTCCCCAATTCTTCTAATATACTTGTATAGTTGAATTTCTCACAGAGTAATAGAGCCAAGTGCTTTAGAATCACCCATTTTATAAAGAAAGCCACCTCCTTGCTATGTGCTGGGACTTGCTTTTACAACAAAAAAACCATGGCTTGGTATAGTTGCTTGCGAGCTGTTTCCCATATTTCCAGAGAATTGATCTGAGGGTTTTAACAGCTTCTTTCTTGCTCCTGGCTCATCTTGTCAAGCTGCTTAACTCCAAAAGGACTCTGGAGCCTCTTATCATTCCTTAGTCCCAAGGATTTAGACAAGGATCTGCTTCACATCAAGTTGTGGCAAATAGCAACCCTTACAGCCTGCTTCTGCCAGAGATGCCTGAAGTCACTGTTACCCTCACTTTCTGCCCTTCTATGGTTTCTTACTGAGCTCTAGAAGGAAAAAAAATAAAATTCATTGTTTTGTTGATAAGTCCATAGTGTCCTAAACTGTACTGACTCCTTGGTCAGAGTTCAGTGCAACAAACTGTAGGGAACTGTTTTGGGAAACATTACACATTGCTTGCTATTCTGAAACATAGCAAGTGGTTGTGATTCAACACATTTTAGGCTGATTTTTGCTGTGGGCTCACAGATTAAGTATCCTGCCAATTTGAATGCAAGCAGCAGAGCATGCTTATCATAGCCAGTTTCCAAAATTGTGTAGTCTATAAGTTCATTGGTCTCACCTCAGAGAGGTTAAGGAATCTCCTTCTCTGGAGATATTTGAAACCCACCTGGACTGCAGTGCTTTTCAACCTGCTCTGGGTAAAACGGCTTTGGTGGAGTTGGATGCGATGGTGTTCAGAGATCCCTTCCAACCCTGCTGTTCTGAGAGCTTCCTTTCAATCAACTAAATAAGGTGATTTCTAGATCATGAATTCTGTATGCAGCTGTTGATGTCAGAGGCTGTTTCAGTACATGTGAAGTCAGCGAAGCGATTAATGACTCTTTAGAAATTAATACACTTCCCAGAAGAATTTGTGGGGATACAACTGTGAAGTTCTTGCAGTACTCCATGGAGCTACACAACTTAGTCACCACAACCTGCACTTCATAAGTAACCTTGAGTGAAAGAAAGAAACAGCTGGAGACATATGTTGTTAAAAGGTATTGCAAATGTTCTTGAAAATGTTATTCAGAGACTTAAATCACAAACTCAAAAAACTCCACATGGACAGAGACTGACTTGGAGGGGATTTGCGTTCCAAACATTGAAAACTTTACATTATTATCTATGACAAGGCTGAAGAAGGACATGACAAATTGGGTTCCACTGTGGTATTCACACATGTACCATCACTCAGTCTACTCGTTCCTTTTGGCAAATGAGTACATTTTAGAAATACATCATAACAGTTTCCAGCATGCATAAAAATAAAATATTGTGATTGAGGACAAATATGGTAGTGAAGAAAAAAAGTATCTTTGACTTCTAAATTTGCACACAGTAAGTAATTCACTCCAAATGGAATTCAGGAAGCAGGAAGGAACATACACTGTGTGCTGAGAAGGTAAGTCCTTTCTGCAGATGCATCAGTTGTTTGTAAGGTGCATTATCAAAGAGGTTCTTTGTCTGTCTCAGCCAAATATGCTTTTCGTCTAGTCATTCATTCTTTGGTGCATTCCATCATTTCTTTTCCACACAGGATCTTTTATTTTCCCTTCTCTACAGAAAATACTTTTGATGCAAGAATTCATGCTCACAACATATTTATGTACCTTCAAATACAAATACTCAACTTTTAATCCATAGAAGCTGGCATTTGTTTTACAGGTTTGCATAGGTGGATCTCCTGGAGTCAATCTCTGAATTTCTACCGTATTTGTATAAAGGCATATTTCTTGCTTTGAGCCTTGCTTTTTTATAGTGGTATTTACTTGGGTAGCATATCCATTGACCTTGTTTATGGCTATTTGAGGGACTGGGCTATTTTACTGACAGAAACCAGATAAAAACTATGTGATTACTGACATTATAGAGTTCATATGAATAGCTGAAGCGAGATCATTAACCTCATTCCTCTGCTGTAACCATACTTTCTTCTCACACAGTGTCCCTTTAATCACACCTCTGATCATTCATTATCTTTCATAGTATATGCAAAAACTTTGTCCTTCCCTTCGAGGGACATATTCAGTTTCTAAATTCTGTCTTTAAAACATGGGAATTTGTAAGGAAAAGGGAAGAAAGAGTAGAATGAACATTCTGCAGTTTTCTGCCATTGCTTATAAGCAATTATATTTATGATTTTAGCTTCAGATGCTTACAGATAGCTTGACTCTTGAGGATATGAATTTTTTATGTATATCACTTAACCAAGCCAGCTGTTTTAACAGTGAACTGTAGATGCTGTTACAATTGGCTCTGTGTGAGTGTAGTTGATCTCTCGGAAGATGAAAGGTACTGTTTTACAAAAACCTACCGTTTTCAGCAATGAGGGTCTTCTCATTGAGTTAAATGGGCATCAGTCAAGCCTGATGCCAGTGTCTGTTCATGTGCATATTTGCATTTAAGCAGTAAACACCAGAAGCTTCCATTAAGTTCAACAGCAAAAGTGAATGACCTCTCAGTATCAAAATCAGTCACATACAAATAGTAAATTAAATCAATCATTAATCAAAACTGTAAAATAGCCTGCTTAATCCCTTCAGAAGCAACACACCCACAACCCTCCCCCCCAAGCCCCTGTAAAGCAAATGATGTTTGCAGTGTATCTGGAAGGTCATCAAGTCCTGGGCTATTTCAGGAGCAAGTTCCAGATGGTCTCTAACATGCTGAATAATGTATGCCTATGTGGGAGTGGGGAGAGAGGGGCTTGGAAGGAACTATTACACTGATACAGTAGCCCCATGCATTTTGTATTCATATATGGTAAGCTTGGTGTTAGAATTAGAAAAGCTCCTGCATCCTTTGTTTCAAGTGCTGAGAATTGATTTCAAGAATCTTTCCTGAAAATATCAATTTCATATTTAATTCGAAAATGTGCCACACGCCACTACACCTTTAGCTTTTGTTTGGACTGCATTTTTTTGATTGTGGGAGCCCTAGTATTTTAATGGTATATGGTATTCTTAGTTTGACAGTCTATGGGCAGTAATCTTCTGTGTTAGGCTGCTTTAAATTGAAAACCATACAGTTATATGTGTTATTATACATAATTATATTGTGTAATGTGAACACCTATGTTTAAAATTGTCTTGCATGAATATATTTTAAATGCAGAGAACAGAGAGACAATGGAGAGACAATAGACGCTTTTTCAGTATAATGTGTAAGACTCAATATTCCTCAAACTTTGTCACCACCATGCATGAGTTTGTTCTGCATGCTGGAAGATAGAGATGGCATGGTGTTGATATCAATTACAAAACAAAAAAAGAAAAAATGCAATAATGTTAAATAATTATGATGATGCTAATTATGTCACAGAATGGTAAACTCCTTTTCCCATTATCATCTTTTAAGTTCTCTTATGGCCATAGCTTTAAATCCATCATACTGGTGAAATTCTTTCCATGTGAAAGAGCTCAAGGATACAGAAGAAATTGTGTGTAGATAAATCAAAGCATCATTTTTGTATAAAGGTAATAATATTTCAAAGTACTTTCATTCTGATGGTTTTCAAGTGAATTGTTGGCCTTGGACATATTCCTGGAGGAGAGAGTGACGTACTAGCTACAATAGAAATCATTGTTATAGGCATAGCTAGTGACAGTGTTTGTTACCAACAAACAACTAAGTTGACATAAAACCTACCATTCAGTTATTGGCATAAAGAAATCTCTAAAACAAGATTCAAGATGTAACCTATGACACTGCAGGTTTGAGTAATATAGCAGTAGTGAAAAATAATATCAGTGATACAGTAACTGAGATACTTAAATCCTTTTCTTGTGGGTTTTTTCAGATTTATTTTTCCTTTACAATCGGTGGTCTATAAATGGATTTTTAGAATAATTTGTACATAACTAAAAACAGGTTTCCAGTTTCATACTGTGGCTTTTAAGTGCAGGGAATTAAGAATTCTGAGCTAGCCATTTGAGTTGTCTTCTCTACATCTGTCACCCTTCATGAGCTGCAAAGAGAATTTTAATCATTTAGCCAGTCATTTTTTGGGAAGGAATAGACAAACCCATTCACAACTGCAGATTGTTTCCTGGAAAGTTTGGATCACTAGAGATGATAGGCTATTGACAAAATGGTATCCAGAAGACAATAGAAAACCAAAATAAAAGTCATGGTCAAACAGCATACACTAATGCTGAGGCTGAGCTTTATCTGAACAGTGTTTTGTGATACACTTTAGGGTGGCAGAAAATAATGAAGTCTGAGAATTCTGCAAGGTCATGTTCTTCAAAGAGAAATACAATGAAAGAATAAGGAAATTATGAGTTTCACACTGATGACTAGCTACAGGTATTCTTAGGGGAATGTATACGGGTGAATGAGTAGTACAGATATTAATTACATTATGATCATGGTAAAGGGAGAACAAATTTATAAGTAGGAGTATGGAAAGATCAGTCTTTAATGATTCTAGAGAAGGTGAAAATTAAGTCATTATCTCAGTCTTTTCTATGTGAAAAAATCTAATGTTTTTCATAGGGTTTTGTACCTTTCTGGGGATTATTCCAGCTGGCAAGTCTAAACTTCTACTTTAAATATTGATTAATCTGTTTCAAACATTTAGTTCTAAATACACAATGTAAACTATCATGTCAACAAATAAATGGCTTAGCACTTTGCAATAAGACTATTTATGGAAGTAAAAGGTGTATGTTTTCTAGATAATTCTGTGTGATTGATGTCATTTAGAGTTGGTACGAGCTCAACCTTTTCAATAGCTGAGTACACAGAGGTCTCAGCTTGGCCATGAGAAGTAAAATTCTGTTGAGCCAATCTGGCTCCTTGCAATGTTCAAGGAGCATGTAATTCCTTGTCTTCTACAATGGAGAATTGTTTTTAGCTTCTGTCTTACTACCGTCACTTCATTTCTTCCTGCTGTACAGATTTGAACATGTGTAGAGTTTGAAAGCTATTAAGAATATTTAAACTCTCCCTTTGGATTAAAAGATGTGTACTTGGAAAAAAAAGCAATGAGATCATTCATTCTAGAAACTTGATTTTTTTCTTTTCCAAAATCAGATGATAAAAGAATATTCTAGTTAACTAAAAGCAACAGAGGGGAACTTTACAGAATCATATCTGTCATTAAGATCACTTTCTGCCTGCAGTGAATAATCTTCTTGGGGTTTAAAGTTACAGCTTGTTATGTTGTTTTGGTTTGGGTTTTTTTTAATTTTAAATGCTTATAGATGAGAATTAAATGAAAATTTTCAGAAAAGAATCTGTATGTGATGCTTCCTGAATTTCATGTTGACAAGTGTCACAGTTTTTCTGGTCTAAGAATTAATTTCCATTAAACTAAAGCTTTATTCTTCTGAGCTAGGCACCTTGAATCTTAATGTCTAAATTCTCTGTGCATTTCTACTTGTTTATAATATTCACATACATCTGTATGTATGAGCTTACCTGTGAGGAACCTAAAGACATGAGACTGTTTTACATGTACACTAATTAGCAGTTTTTTAAGGAAAAAAGAAACTCCAAAGCAAACTAGAAAAATGGGTTTAGGAAGTTATTAGAAAGGAGATCAAGATGAATGATGGGAATTAAAGTCTAGCTAATGTAGTGATCATGAAATGATGATTCTGGCCTGTTTTGAATTCTGAATTTTGCTTTTAGACTTCACAATATCAAATTCCATGTATTTTTTTTTACTTGAAAACTCTTCAAAAAGCACTCCACATTTATTTCTAATTTCCTAATATAGCTCAGCTTAGAGAGGGTTAGTCCCGTACATTTAACATTTTATGAACAGTTGAACAAGAAGTCTTTTTTTAATAAAAACAAGCTCAAAGACCTGTTTTAAGTCGGCATTCAGTCCCAGCACTGCTCCCATCCAACTCTGCACAAGAGAATTGTGATGGATTAACTTAGTGCATAACAGATATTCTTTTAGTGCATTAGCGCTGATTTCCCATTCAAAGTGATTGATTGAGCTACAGTGAAGACAGTGTCCACAGCAAATATTAAGCAAACTTACCCAGACACAATCAATCACTCTTATCAAAGGATCTCCACATTTGGAGTAAAAATGCTAAAGCTCTACCTGCTTTGCACTGTGTTCATTTAGTTTAATTTTTTTTTCTTAGGAGCACAGGAAATGAGATCGCACTTGTAAAACTACCATGTGTTTTGTATGTGTAAAGGTGTAATTTCCTTATACAACAATATATTTGCTGTTTTAAGAAAATGTATGTTTCAAAAATGACATAGTGAGGGCAGTGTAAGCTAATTCAAGTATTTAGAGAATAACCTGACAGTAAGAGAGGTTATTTGTCTGTAAGAACTGACCTTGGAGGTTTCAGCCATCATTGATTTCCATCAGTAACAATACTTTTTCTCCAAGGACTTCATTTCTAAGGAATCCTGCTGTAATTTGCTGTTATTTTACTTAGCCAGTTTCACAATCATTTAAGCACCTATAAATATTGGTACAGTCAAAAAGGTCTCATAGCAGGTAAATGTGATTTTATAATTTCAAGAGCCTGGAAGCTTCTGTTTTCTTTTTAAGTGACTGAGCTCAGTGTCACAGCAGGCTCTTGTTAAGCGAGATGTTGTTAGTGGTTCCAAATCCAGTGTGCAAACCCTGACAACAGACTGAGACTGGAAGCTGCATTTCTGTATTACTAATTCAGGTACAGAAACATGTAGTAGATGATTTATGAGATGAAGAGGTTTCTTATTAACCTCATTCAGGTTCTTTTAAGATTCTCAGTAATTTTTTTTTCCATTATATACTGTCCATGCATTTAGGCTTACACAGCAAGGTTTAGGTAGTGGGGGGAGGCTGTAGGGATGGCTTCTATGAGAAGACATCAGGAACTGCCCTGTGTCGAGCAGAGTAATTTTCAGACACCTTTAAAATGGACCCTTTGGTTGATGATAGCATGGTTACCAAGCTAAATGAGCTGATTACTGCACTGATTTGTCTGTATGTGCTTCTGTAAACTAAGACTGTACACATTTTATAGTGCAAATGCAGATTATCAATAAAAGTTTCTTCTACATCGTGGCTTCTTAAAGCTAGACCAGTGCTGAGTTATGCCCACAGTAAAAAACAACAGACTTCAGAGCAATCATAATAAAATTAGTAGAAGTGCAGATACCTGTAGTGGCTGCATTTGGGGCTTGGTTACATGAGCTTTTTTGCACTGTGTCTGCTCCTGAATCACGCCATTCTGTAGTAAGTCATTTAAGTTGTACAAGCTTCCTAAATGTTCAAAGAGGTTTCTTGAAACATTTTTAATTAAGATGTTTTAGAAATATGAAGAAATGCACTTCTCTAGCTTTTTTTACTTAATAGACTAAACCAGGGTAAGCCATCAGAGGCTATGTAGTCTTTCAAAGAAGTGTCCTAATCAGCTAGGGATTAAATTAGGTCATCTTGATTACCTGGTTTGGTGAACCACATTGGTTAGATACTTGACAGTACCTCCCCTGGAGTTTTGGGTTAAAAACAGTGAAATAGCAAAATAAAATCTCCAAAAGGGATTTTGCATGTCAGCAGATGTTTTTTTCCTTTTAACAAAATGATGTTTCATTTTATAATTGAAAAATAGTATGTCTTTGAACTTTCAATAGCCAAAGCTATTAAGTAAGAGTATCACATTTCATTTATTATATTACGTTTTAAGTTCAGTCCATGCATTTTTAATTCTGTTTATGTCCTGGGAGCTTGCCTCTAGTGGAATAAAACCAATCAAGTATCTAGAACAAGAATTAAAATTTAGATCCTAATTCACCATTGCCCTGTGGTTCCTTTGTGTTCACTTGAATAAGCACAAAGGACAAATAAAGTAAATGTAAGGACCCTCTGGAGAATAATGTTATTGTACAGGGTCAGATAATGCTTGAATTCTGCCAGGCAAGCCTAAATGTCCCTTGATGTAAGAAAGCTGTGGTCTATGGTGGTTAAAGATCAAAGAAGGAAAAATATCAGTTCTATGCCAGGGCAAAGTAGAAGAAAGAATAGCCCTGATAAATGGTTTAATGAAAAATCTGTATTATGAGATTCTTTTTTTTAAAAGAAATAAGAAAAGGGGAAAAAAAGAAACAAATTATGATGATCTGGTGTGTCCAAGTTAGCCTGTGTTGGAGCTAATAGGAATGAATTTCTTAGCTTTCATATATTTAGGGAACAAAAAATATATGTATAGGTGAGAAGAGATGAGCTGTCATGGTGCTGGAGGGAAAATCCTGGGTGTCTGCCTCCTGTGGAGTCTTGTGAATGAAGCCTGGGCTTGGTTGAAGTCAAATGGCAGCTAAAGCCCCACCAGTCACTTGATCATTCACTCCCATGGTGGGATGGGGTAAAGTTAAAAATATCCCTCATTACTTGAGATAAAGACCATGGTGGAGCAGGGGAAGAGCATAAGGAACAAGGAGTGGTAGAGGGTATCTGTTATGGGCTGACCATGTACCCCATTTCCCACCACTCTGTAGTGCTTAGGGGAAGTAGAAGAGTCAGGTATGAAGGGCCGAAGTGCTGTTGGGTGAGAGGAGGTTTTTTCTTAATTCTCCTCAAATTAAGTCTATTTTTCCTGTGACAGTAATATCTAAATAAACTCTTTGACTTAATCCTCACTTGCGGACTTTTCCATCTTATTTTTTCTTCTCTCCTTATGGGGAGGAAGAGGGTGGCTGGGTGGGCATTAGGCAGATGAAGTGAACCCATTGCACCTAGGAACTGAAGATGTCTTCCTCTTGTGCCACTACCTCAAGAAATGTGTTCTTCTGTGTTTTTATTATTCTTTCACTCCTAACCTTGCTATGTAATTTTTATTTTTGCTTCTTTTAAATCGGGGGAAAAAAAAGTTATCTTAAGGCACAATTGGAACTCTTTTGTTTAGTAAAGTTTTTTGCAGGATTTTTATATTCAGGTTTTTTTTTCTTTGTTATTAATGAGCTCATAATTCTGTCAAAGACTGAAAAGATGGTGTGTGATTTAATGTTCACCTTTTGAAAAAGGACATAGCTTTTCTGAGTACAGGAGGAGGATTCAGGACTGAATGTTAAAGCTCACTACTTTAATGAGGCT
This sequence comes from Turnix velox, assembly GCA_013400935.1. Lineage (NCBI taxonomy): Eukaryota > Metazoa > Chordata > Aves > Charadriiformes > Turnicidae > Turnix > Turnix velox. The sequence continues at coordinate 731,438 of VZTY01028959.1, forward strand.
ACTTTATTTTTCAGCCCTGGGAACTATTCTACATCCCTAGAATTAGAGTAGGTAGATCTCTGAGAATCTGTGCCCATCTTGTTTATTCTCTTTGCGTTTATGAAGGAGATATTTTCCATGGTACCACAGTCTGGTCAATTTTAAGGGTGTTTTATGGTGGTGTTTTGGTTTTTTTTGAGGGATTGATTTTTTTCTTGCTGTGGCATCCTGCTAAGTGTGCTTGATTTGAAAGTTAATTTTTGCCATGTAACGGCTGGAGAACAGTAGAAATAATCCGTTTATGGAAGAATGTTAGAACAAGACTGTATCTCAAAAACAGTCCTCTGAGGAGAATCTAAATCCTAATGCTATTTGAGATCAAACTGTGCCTTATGTTTCAGTGGATATCTATCTATCTTAGAAATGCAGTGTGTTTTTTACTTTTGTTTTTCTATATGTCGTCTTTCTATTGTTGATTGTGGAAAGTACATGAGAAATACATTTTTAACTTTTCCATATAGACTTTGATATACTATTTTTATTTCTTCTGTCTTCGTAGGAATCCTTCTGCACACTTGAATCTTAATTCTTTCTGTTTGTTTGTTTGCTCATTCTTTCCTACTTGTCCTCTGTGAGCAGAGGGATTGCAGTGCTTCCTTAGCTGCTTGTACTCACGTGTCACGCACTCCTCAGACCTTCATTATTCTGGTCTTCTCCATTCCACAGTTCTTGATGTTCTACCACTCAGATGAGTCACCAAATGCATCCTTTGTTTTTCCGGTTGTTAGATTGATATCATATGTGAAATTAATTTCAAATGCCCATTCCGAATATACTTCTCTAGCTTCAATTTACTTGGCATATTGAACAGAATTTGATTAGATGTGTTTATAAAATGACTTATCTCCAGGCCTGCAATTCAGCTGAAGGTGTGAGATGGCTGGGAAATTTGTAGCTTGCAAGCTTCACTTGCTGGAACACACACTGAGTCATCAGGAATATCTGCCTTTGTAGATGCAAAGCAGGTTTCACCTTAGATATTTAATTATAGTATGCAGCATAGTTGGGTAGTGTGGCAGTGTTAATGTCAGCTGAGGCTACAGAGTAATACGAACCACCTCGTTTTATCTAACAGACTAGATCTGGGTTCAAAACCTTGAGGTATAATCTGTATTTGAAACTACCATGATAAGGTGTGAAGTTCCCTGAACAAAGTATTTGCCTCATGTTTCTATTTCAGGTTTTGCTCAAAAATCTGATATTTCTCTAGAAGTAGCTTCCTTCAAACTCGTTACAACATCTTGGTTTCTGTATATAGAGTTATACAAGTATAGCCTCTTAACTACGTAATTATGAGAGATTACTCTAACTGTTGGTTTAGGCTTCTTTCCAGCATTGCTTTTGAAAACTAGGTGTGATTGTATGCTGGAAAGCAGAATAATGAGCAAGTTTACAAGCATTAAATAAAATTACATTTTAAATAAAAGTAATAACTTGTAGCTCTGAAAGGTGGTACATATTATGACAATGGCTATGACCAAGTATCTGATAAGAGCAGATATTAAAGTTATTTTCTTTACCATCAGAATGGTTCTACTGATACATTTGAATTTCACTGTCCTTCTCTATCACTAGCAATGCAATGGTATTTCTAGATGAAAACAGTGAAACATTCCCATTTTAATCAGCAGATTTGAATAGAATTTTAAAACTGTGAGCACAGTGAAGGTAGTTTTCCAAAACCAATAAGAATCCTAACATTATGTGTACAGTGAGAAGATTCATTAGTTAATTTCTAGGAAGGCAAATTAGAGTAACATAGATGCTACTTATTTCTATTTATTTCTTTATCACAAAGCATAACTATGGCTAAAGATTCTAAAACATTGTTCTATGCTTTATTCCTGCCACATGGGAGTGTACTGGCAAGTCAGTAGAAACCGTGAGGTCTGGTTACTGTTATCTTCTATGGCATTTGTGCAGGTGCTGGCTGTGAGGAATGTGTCATTTAGGCACCTTATTCTTAAAACACAATGTTAAAGCAACACTTCTGATGATGGACTACTGTGATACACCCTCTGCAGCAGGTCCCTTGCTGCTGCATTCCTCAGAGCATAATACAGCAAAAGACAAATAAAAGAGAATACTGCAAAAACATGACATTTACTACAAAACTGAAGATGCTGACTGTGTTGTGGTACCTCTGGTGTTGACTCTCCTCTGTGTAGTCCAAGTACACTGCAAGAGAATTCACATGATTATTATGAAAGAATCATGTCATCAATTAACTTCCCTGCTTTAGGATAAAATCTTACTTAGAATTGTAAATATTTTGTTACAATGAGAATATGATTTCACCAAAATTTGTCAGAATTGAAAGCACAGTCTAAAGTTCAGGCATGGGTTTTATAGCAAAGGTCTTTCTTTAATCAGAACTCGAAACCCATCAGAGGAAAGGGGTCATAAAATCAATTCTGAGTAATGCTGGAAATGAGATAATAGTCCATTAATCTCCTCAATGTAAGTGTGAAATTTTCTGCTGTGCTTCATACCTATACATTTGTAAGAATTTTGACAGTGGAAATGGGAGAGAAGCCATAGGACTACCGTAGGGGTGACTTCCTCTTCCTTTATTTTAATTTTTGTTTTCTCATGAAAATATATAATTCATTAGTGGAATGATGCCAATGAAACTTCTTACTGATTCTGTATGAAATGAGGATTAGTGGCAAGCTTATAATGTATGACTCATAAGTCAGTGTTGAAAGTTAAGTGCCACAGCCTCACTTATTATTTGCCTCAAATAATAATAGGGCAGTTGTATATATATGTGATGCTCTCACCCAGAACACTGAAAAGATCTATGTGTCTATAATAACTTGTAAATTAGAAGCCCACCTTTGAATCAGAAGTACTTGCATCATGGGCAAATGTTCCATGATGCTACATAATTTCAGGCTTAATTAGTTTTCCAAAGCTTTCTGTCTTTGGCAGTGAGAAGCGAGTGGGTAAGCAGCATGTGCTGAAGCTGTCTCACTTTGCAGGCAAAACCTCACTGAGGTGACTCTTTTGTCATTGATTTCTGGGGAGGTTTTCTCCGGCTGGATGACTTCTGCCTGGTCACCATAAATTAGTTTTGTGTCACTGCCTCTAACAACCAAAACACGCTGATAGTCTTTAAATGATGGTTTATATGACCTGAGACAAGATCTAGCCTTATTTTTCTGCTCTATTACTTTCAAAGAATAGTCTTTCTGTGATTAACATCCTGCAGTAAAACAATTTTAAATTCCTTAAAAATTTATAGTGGTTTTGTTCATTGCATCTCATGAATACAAACCTTCCCATTATCTGTAAACTACTAATGAGCAGATGTATCTATAAGCACTTTGATAATGATCTTTAAAAAAAATTTTAGAATTATTAGAAGTTTGATATTTTTTCTGAACTCTTATGACTTGTATAACATAGAAATTCTCTTGAAAATATGATGAAACTATAAAAATAGAAACTAACTATGAGGGCACAGTCATGTCTGTAAGCAATTAGGTCTACCCTAAAAGTTACAGTAGGCAGAACCTTCTATTACTGGAGTCAAATTTTGTGAAGCAAAAAAGTCATGGAGTAAATAATACCTTAGGAATTAACATTTTTGTTTATAACTGGGCCTCTTTAGTCTGATTTTCAAGTGAAGTTCAAAATTTAAAACTGTTTAATAGTAGTTTCTCATACTTATTTAAAGTTTGAAACATTGCCAGTTTCTAAGTAAAAGCTTTCAAAAAAGTAAATACACAAGTTCAATATGACACATAATTGCACTTTTGATTAGGAAAAGCATATTTCTCTTTTGCATTACTGGCTAAGTCTCAGAGGAGGGTTTAATTTTTTTATTCGGACACATTGAAGGAGGTGATCAATATACTGCTGTGGAAAGGCTAAGAACCTGCAAACTGATTCCAGTTGTCTTGGAAAGAGCCAAGTTTATCTGGATGAAATCATGGTAGCCATTATACACCAAATTACATGGTTTCCATGAAATGATCTACTACCTCAGAGGTCTGTAAGGCAAATAGTGTGCTCCTGTTGCTCCAAAACATAAGCCTTACTAACCCACCTTAGAGGGTTTTATGGTACTTCTGAGCCTTGTTTTGAAAAAATTATGGAAACAAAATTCTCTTTAAGATAATGGGAATAATGAGGTTTAAAAAATATTACATTGTAGAAGTGAACCATATCTGCTAAAATAATATTTATTCACTGTAGGAAAGCCCAGTTTTCTACTACTGCGATCCTTTTTTCAAAAACCTTGGAAAACTTTGATCAAAAATGGAATACAAGGGGGATTTGTGAGTGGATTGCTAGAGTACGATGTCTTGATGCATGGCCTTTCACATCCTATTTCACAAACTTTTCATCACCTCATTATTTTTTGACACTTTACAGAAGGTGAAGAATGCTCAATGAAAATACATAAATCATGAGAGCTCTTCAAAACTTCCTGTCCCCTTTGCTACTCGTGAGTGCTAAAATGGTGGAGTTTTCACTCTTGGCACTCAATTCATAAGCACCTGTCCTGGGAAAATAAATGTAAAATAGAGCAGGATATAAGGAAACAAAGTTATGGTTAGGAAACAGAGAAATGAGGAGACATGTAAATAAATGAAGGAGAACATGAAGAAATGGAGGATGAATGCACCAATTTCATGACTAAAGCACTAGAAGGTGAAGATTCAAGAAAAGGATAAGGGGGGAGCAATTTTTTCAGTGTTGTCAGAGAATTTATGTCTTGCATAGTTTTTTAATTTGATCAGATAAAGACTAGTTCTTAAGAAATTAATTTTACTTAGTATGCAGTCAAAAGTAACTTTTAAACACAGATTTAGTATCCTGACTGAGGACAGAATTGGAACAGAATATTCTTCAAAACATGTTTAGCTGTACATAATGAGTCATGGTCAGTTCAATGCTGGATGGCCTAGCCAACAGAAAGGTGAAGGGGTTCCATGAGTTTGTGCCAGTTGTCCCCATAGGACAGAGATACATGGCAGATAAATGCAAAAGTGCATTTTTTATCCATAGTGAGTGACAACCATGGTGACTGCTGCATGTAATGCTGTAATTTTTTATAGAGAATGGCTTTTCCACTTTCCTTGTTAGCTGGTTTGCACAACTAACATCAAAACCAAGTCCCATGTGATCAGCCCAAAAAGTGTTTCCAAACTGGCTTCCCTGTTGGGGGGAGTTACACAGCTGTGTTCTGTGAGGAGAGCATGTTAGAAAAGCCTTTGGCATCTCATTTGCTCTTCCCCTTAATGATGTGTCCCACTGCAAGAGTCTAAAAAAGCAGATATAAACTGTGGATATGCTGCCTTGGATTTCACAGGCTTTATGCAGCCACTTTGCTGCACAGGGGACACTGCAGAAGGCAGCTTCTCAGCTGGGACGAGAGCCCTGGTATTGATTTCCTGCATGTGTAGGAAGCAGGAGTAAAAGTTCATACATAAAGGAAGTCTTACTGGTTTTCTGTGTTTTAACATGGGAATTTAAACATAGCTTCTTACATAGCAGTATTAACTGCTCTGTTGCTGTGTGGTACAGGGGAAAATTCTCACCAAAACCTGTTCTTTCTGTATCCTAGATCAGTTTTCATGCCTTTTTTATTCTTTCCTGCCTAATTAAATAAATGGTTCCATTGCTGAGCTTAAAGTGAAGCTGACAGAAACTCTCTGAAAGCTGCAGAAACCAGTGGTCCTTGCAAAAAATCTTTGTTTTTGTTGCCTCACTGTTCAGATGTGCTACATTAGTTTTATTAATCAAAGTAAATATTTACACCATCATGTTCCTGTATTTCAAACCCCACTAATTGAGCTTTCCCATTACTGTTACAGAAGTAAAATCCTAGTATCATACAAGGAAGGAAAGAGAAATTGTGTTTCTAGGGCATGCCCATCAAATTTGGTTAGCTTCATTTTTTAATTGTGCTGAAAGATTTTAACTCTGCTTGGTGTAAGATTAATCCTAGGTCTCTGATTCTGGAATCTCTCACCTAGGAATCCTTAAGTGTGTATTGCAGTCCACCACTTTTCAGGCCCCGGATATATACAAACTGGTAAATACTTTTCCATCAAGAGGGCCTTCTTTTTAGAGATAGGTTCCTTTTCTTTTTGCTGCACATACCCATAAAAGGTGTTATCTTACCCTGCAGTGATTCTCTCTGTGATCAAATAAAGGGCATAGATTAATTGAAGAACCACTAGAAATATTTTAAAGAGATTAACATAAATGGAGAAACAAATTATCTTTCTATCATATGAGGTTAATAACAAAAGTTAGTAGTAGCCCATCACACTTATTGAAAAACCTTATACAGTATGCTAAGGATTAATCACGCAACTTTTTCTATAAAATCAATAGTATTTCAAGCGATTTAGGATCCTAACTCTCCTTTTGCAAAAGGTTGAGTCCTTTGTAAGATGAACTCTTGCTGTCTGTTAGATTTTAGAAACTTTTATCTCCAGAGGATATACTGTAACCCAAAGGGGTCACCGGAAAGATAGAGATCAATCTCCAAATCTTCTCTCATGTGTGTTTTAAAACATGTTCAAGTTGCTGCACATTATCACATTCCATTGAAAATCCCATTAATCTAAGCCATCATATCAGAAACATTAAAAACCTGAAATAAATAGTGGCATGTTCCCTCCTTGCTTTCCTTCAGTTAAGTCTGACTCCATAGTACTCCCATCTATGGACAGAAGTCTAAAATTATTCAGTTAAGGGGAAGAGTTTAACAGTTGCTTTGCCAAAGGTCCCCAATAATTTTCCGATAGAAAACAGAATAACTCAAAGGCAGTATTTGCATAGGAGTATATTATTATAAATAACTGATATTTGAGGAGCTTTACTTCATTAAAAATGTGCAAGAACTCCTACATGTTGACTTTCACATACAGCTTACTGAAAGGTTAGAAAATTAGCTCATATGTGCTGTTTATACAGTTGGGTGCACGAAAGAGACTTCATATTTAACAACTTCTTGTTTCTGACAGGTTGCTGAGTTCAGTGAATTATTTATATGGCCACTTATCCTACACATTTGGATCTGAGGCTACAAACTGAGTTCACAAATGCCACCAGAAAGCCTTCAAGTGCTAAGAAGAAAATGGATCTTGGTCACCACTGTTCTGAAACCTAGACTTGAACTTGTGGCCTACAGATGGAGCATTTTGTGTCTTAGATTTTTCAACTCTAACTGTTGAATTTCTGCCGTTTATGAACAATTCATGAACTTCTATTTATCTTTGGCAATTGCCTTATGAATCCAGGATTTAACTGGAATAAGATAATCCAGGAAATAGTAAATTTCAATTCATTTTTATGTATCTAATATATATTCTGCATATGAGAACAGAGACATGAATACATTAGCAATAAATAGGACTAGAAAGAAATTACCTATTTCTAACTAGAGTTTAATTCCCAAAGATGTGTAGTCAGAGATAGCAGCAGATCTGCATTTTTCCAACTCTTGGGTTTTCTGGGACTCTCTACCCTTAGAAATTAGTGAATACACCCCTGTGTTTTTTTTTTCTCTATTACTTCTTATTTATAGTAGGCTAGTGTTCAGCTTGATTCTCTGTCTAAAGTGATGTGGACCCATAGCTAAATGCTTTGGAAATAATTAATTATCTCCAGGGAATTTTTTTTTCTTGGCTAAACAATAGCTTCTCTGTATTTTTTGTTGATATAAGTGCTTTAAATCCTTTCTCTGCTGTCAAGTGTAGAATCAAGGGTGATGTTTGGCAAGTGGTTGTCACTTAGACTTGTCCACAGTCCAGGATTTGCTATCTTCAGTTCTGGATTAATGCCATAGCAATCCTGTTAGGTTGAGGGACAGGTGGCAATTTGAAAATCTAGTAATTCATGGACTACAAAGGCTAGGTAGGAGCTCATGATCTGGAGCACTGAGAATCAAGAGATTTTCACAAGATTTTTTCAAATTATGTCTTTGAGCATGAGTATTTCAATCGATACTTTGAATAAGAATTTTAAATTTTACTTGTATGTAAATACAGATGTCAGTCTATTAGGGTGAAAAGTTAGAGGCTGTGATGAAAAGATTAGCACGTTCTGAAGCTGTTGTAGCTGCCAATTTGTTGAGACAGCTCTAGATAAACTGCATAAGCTGCAAGCATCGAAAAAGTACTTCCAATGTGTGCAAATAGTTCTGTATAAAATATTTATAAATTGTGGTATAATCAAAAGATTTTACACTTGAAGAAATGGAAATTGTCAGTCCTTCAAGTACTTCAAGAAAAATGAACACAACACCAAATATACCCTGAGTATCTTCTGAAATCCATTGAATTATAGAATTGGAAGGGACCTTCAAAGGTCATTGAATCCAACCCCCCAGCAAGCCAGCAAGGACATCTTGCACTAGAATTGCTTAACAAGACTGACTCTCCAGATAATTTCCCCATGAATTATTATCTAAAATTAGTGTCCCTTTTGGACTGTTGAGTTACTCTGGTCATGACAAGAACTACAGAACCTTTCTGTAACATTTGCAGTATCTCTTTTCCTTAAAAGCGAAGAGTATAGTCCTTAGACCAACGAGGGCATTGTTTTACCCAGGCCAGCACAGAATTCCTTGGCAGCTTGCCTGTGTGTTTACATCTAAACATTCTGGTAGCCCTTTTACAAAGAAACTCTGGATCATTGTCATGTTTCAGGAAAGAAAACCACTTCAAAGCTGATGGGATAAGAGTAGTGCCTTGTGATTTGTGGCAGTGGATCCTCAGGAGTCAAGATGGAGAGGGAGCTAGATTAAAATTTCCCAAAGCTCTGGTTCTTTAAGCAGCAGGGCATACATTCTCCCTTGCCAGTGTCACAAACTTAAAGGAAAAATGCTTATGTCACTGCTTTTAAGAATTCTCAAAATTTCCATATCCCTACATAAGTATAAATGGAAATGAAGCATGGAAACTTTGTATTGTTTAACCTATGGACCAATCCAGCCACATAAAATAACAAAAAGACAACATGCAAACCTGTAATGTTCCTACAGGAAAGGTCAGTTTAACCTGCTTGACCTTTTTTGCACTCCTCAAGCAATAATCTATCAGCCCTATCTGAACAGCCCTCAATCCCAAGGCACTCTTAAAATAACTTGGAGATAAAGCACAGAAATAAAACTCAGGAAATGCTGATGAGTTGGGCAGTCAGTTGCGTTTCTTTGAGATGTTTCTTCAAGAGAAATTTTGAATGTACTATATGCTATAAGTCAAAGTCAGGGGAGAGAAATTTTTTTTTTTTCAGATTAACAACTCCCTGGTGGAGGGAAAAAATTTAACATTTTATCACACATAAATAAGTTGGAAACTATCTAATTTGTAGATATTCAGACATAAGCATATGAAGATAGTGTTAATAGGGCATTAAAAATAGAAGTATCACCATTCTATTTAAAGATTCTACTTAAAGTAGCTATACAATTCCAATTAAGTAGATGTTAAATCTATATGATGATATAATTAATTTTATTCTTTGAAACTGAAACATGAAACCTAAATGTAAGCTTAGACCAAATGTCCTGGAATTATTTTCCAGAGTAGAACTATATGAACAAACTGTTAACAGCAGCAGTGGAGGAACAGTAGTTCAACACCTTTTTCTGACATCAAGGCAAAAGCATTAAATTATCCAGACTGCGGTAGCTGATACACAGCAAATAATCCTTTCTCTACAAAGCACAAATAAATGAGAAATTGAGTAACCAAAACTGAAAAGGTGGCTCATTCTCCTTATTCAACTTTATTCAACACACCATCCAGAAAACAAGTGCTCAAGACAATATGAATTGTCAAGAATCAAAAAAGCACCTAAGAAATCTGAGGTTAAAATCAAAAAAATCCACAATCAGATGATCTAGCTATAGAATGATACGTGGGTTTTTTCATGTTCTGTGCATGAAAGTTGAACTGTCCATTTTCTTATGTTTATGTCCTGTTGTGTCACGTCAAGAATTGAGATACTGTCTCTCAACGAAGCACTCAGGGCTGTCCTTATGGGGTGAGTCTGGGGAGCTAACTATCAATGGAATATTGCCTCAGTATAAACCAATGCCTAATTATTTTGAGGATGATTCATGGTACTGAAATTCGTGAAACATTGTCAGCCACCACAAATGGATTTACTTTACATTTAAGCTCATCTCTTTTACTGCAAATAGCTTTTGTGTTCACTTACCATTGGTAATGAAGTGAAACAGCCCTTAAAAAGCAAAAATGCATTTGCAGTGGTTGTGGATGTATTATAGATGTTCTTTGCTGCAAATACACGATGCATTTTTAAAGCGTTAGGTATGTATGAGTTATTTAGAGCATTCTTAGGGTGGAATTGCCAATATTATTTTTTATCAAATGTTTTAAATGCACTGTATATCACAAGACAAACAGCAATGTAACTTTCTGAAGGCAGCTGGTACGAAGAGAGGTAGAGTCAGGTACGTTTCAGTGCATCCTGTTAAGGAGAGAAAATATTTTAATAGTTGGAGGTCTGGAACAGCAAGCAGAACATTTTTGTGTTGCACTCTGATTCTCCACTTTCTCTGTAAGAATATCATTCAACTTTTGTTGGCTTTACTTCTCTTCCCATAATTTATCTGTCATATCTTCTGATGAACAGTTGTTTCTTCCTATAACTACGTACTGAATCAAAACTTTAACCTCAGCTGGGATTCTCTATGTAATAACAGCGGCATGAGTATGAAGTTCTTTTAAGAAAGATATGACTTGCAGAAAAAAGGTCATTCATGTGAAGGGAACAAAAGGAAAACAGGTATGAAAAAAACAACATTGAAACTTTTTGGCAGTATTTATACAAAAGGAGACTATGTAGCTATTGATACTCCAAAATGGATTCCATTCTGTGAGATTTTCTGTGTTTCTTATTGAAGGATTTTTGGGTAGCTCACCTGTTTGTTATTTTGCAATAGTTTTAAATTTTATCTCTGAATGCTGCCAGCTGGCTAGAAAAATACTGCCGGTGACCTCTCACAGGTTGGGTGAGTGAATATTGCAAGATGCCAGGTCAGATTTAGAAAATAATTGAAATATCCAAAATTCAGTTTTAGTCTTAATGAAAATACTGCCGAAATAGGTGATATCTGGTTATATGGCAAACCTGTTAAAGTACAGTCTTATTTGTTCAGAATGTTGGAAATTATTTTCTTAAGAGCACTGAAATGAAGAAAGAGGTGAGGAATTTTTTCCAGAATTGCATTTAATTTATACTTAATAAAGTTCTGCTGGTATCCTTTTCTGGTGGACAGATCCATAAAGGTGGGTTCAGATCTCTTCTGCTGCAAAGAATAGCCAAAGACACTCATTGTCAAATAATTCTTTGCTAGTTTTAAGAACTTTAGCATAATGTTTGGACCTCCAGTTTGTATCTGTTAGACACATCAGACTCCCATATTCTTTTTGTTGTGATTTTAGAATTGAAAGACAGAAATAAGAAATAAAGGAAACTCATGGGGTGATTTTAAAGATCTTAAGGGTCCATTCTGGGATCTTTAAGTGAAATGAATAGTTATTAGCCTAGCATTTGGGTCCCAGAGCAGGGCACACATTTTCAGATAACTTGTTGTAATAACAATAATTTAACTTTTGAGACTGAAAATGAATATCTGATTGACTTTATACTTTTCAGCCCTCTGACACTTAAAAAATGTGGGCCTAAGTGTTCCTGTCCATTAGTTTAACAGTGCTTCATGTTTGTTGAGGAATAATTATTTCTAATTGGTTGAAAGGATCTGGCTTCCTAAATGTGTGTGATGTGGTAAAGGTGTGTTCATGAGCATTTCCAGTGAGTTATATATTTAGGGGATTTGGGATCACACCTTGGGCCTTAAAATAGCAAAAATACCAGAAGGTATCGATGTGTGCTTTTGAGATGCTTCTCTATGTGGTATATGTGCGATCTGCTGTTGAACTTCACAATATTCTTCTGTCTGTATTTATTCTCTGCACAGATGAAAGAATTTACAGGGAGGCAATTTATGTAGGGGTTTTTTAAGGAATGATACACTTACAATTTAAGCTTGCTTCCTTGTTACCATACGTTACTGCTGGTTCTCATTTTCTAGAAATATACTTGAAAAAACTCTTTGCTCCTAAACCATAGGGGGTAGCTCATCTACCTTATCCTCAGCCTGCCCATATGCTATGATTGATACAAGTTTGCATGTTGAATTAAATCTCAGTGGTATTAATTTATTGTAACTGAAGGTTGAGCAACACAAAAACGTTTGATCATTACTGAATTAATACCTGATGTATTGAAAAGGACAAGGCAGTGTTCTGAAAGGTCTTGATGTTTGTTTTTTTATCCAATCTTTCTCAAAAATAGCTGTTGACAGCCTGATTTAACAGTAATTCATGTGTCTAAGGATGCTGTGATGCTCTTCTCATTAGCTGGGCCTTAGAATTCCTGTAAGATTTGGTTTCCTTTGGGCAAGAGGACTGGAAAGAAGCCGGCAGAGATGTCAGAGCACCGCCAAGGGCATCGTTTTAATCAGCAATTTCCCAAGTGCCACTTTGTGTGTATGTGTATTCGTTTGCCTCTTTGCAGCCAGTAGTGACATCCCCTGCCCGGTCCTGCCGGAGAAGCAATCGGCTCTCCGGGACAGCCCCGGGGGCCACGCTCCACTGAGTATAGAAAGTTGCGACCATGCCGCTGGCGAACCGCGGAGGTTCCGCCTCGGAGGAGCTCGTGGCCTTTCTCCCCTCCCTGCCCCGGGTCATTGTCGATGCGGGGCGGCTATGTTGCGGAGCGATTGGGTCGCTCTTCCGCGGCCCCGCGGGGAGCCCGGGCGCCGCCCCGCGGCCAGTGCCGGTTGCGGACGAACCTTCCGCCCGCGGGGAGACCCGCTCCCCCGCCCGGCGCTGCCGGGGCTCCGCC